>BMAW01004055.1:0-48345 GCA_019974015.1 Nephila pilipes
CGAGAAAAATTTGATACTCTCATTAAACTTGTATTACAAAAAAAATTTATTGCTTTCATAAGCAAACTAGAATTTTACCTGAGCAGCGTCTTTATAGTAATTATTTTGCCAACCTTTAGTTTCATTTTTTTAAAGAAATTGACTATATTGATAATGAATATTACTTACTTTATCGTTACCTAAATTATTTGGTTCTTTTTGATAAAAATAAAGAATTTAAACTTAATATTACATTCTACTAAGATTACCTAAACTAATTTTAATTCACTGTCAAATTTCTGGATTTAAATGAATAAATAATTAACAGTAAATTAATTAGCAATATTTACAACAAAAGAGATGGTTTGAAAGTCCATATAATTAAAATTCGTTATTGGAGCAGCCATGTAAATCATTAACACATATTTATTAAGTTAGAAAAGGAGATGAAAACTGCGAGTAAATTAATTTAAAAAGCTGTTTCTGGCATTGGACAGAAATACGTAATTAAGCATATTTTGTTGATCCAAACTATCCCACTGAACAAATTACTTAATAGCAAAATATTTGAAACTAAAATTCATTTGAACAAACACATTAACAAGTCCCACATTGTTACTCAAATTGGAATAGTATTTAATGAAATATGTAGAAATTTTATTAATCAAATTATTAAAACTATTGAAGCGTTGAATTACTTCACTAAAATTCATATGAACTAATATATTTTTAAATTTTTTAAAGAACATTCCGGAATAACAACAAAAAATAATAATATTAAACCAATACGCTAGACATGAAATAATGTACTGCTTCCAAGTACATTTCACCTTATATTAAAATTTATATTTTTATGAAAACCATAGTATATAAAATTCTGAATATTTCCTATTCATAGATCAGTGAATATATTTCTTGTCAAATATAACATTGTAGATCTTATATAAATCAAGTGACTAGATAAACACATTTTGAAGCCAAAACAGATTCTTCGAGATAAGAAAATGAAACAAGGTGAGTTAAAATAAAATCTTCGAACGAGAATGGCTACTTATTGAAATTTATAAAAAGTCAACTTCTTTGTGTAATGCTTACAAGGAATAGCTTTCAAATACTTAATCAGCATAGAAGGATAACGTTATCCTATCGATTTGGGGGGAAAGAGGGGCCCATTAAGTCGTTTAGTAACAGTGAAATTGAGTGTGTGACCAAAACTGTACACCTTCGCCCAACTGTGAAAATGAAAAATAAACAATATAGAAGGGCTTCATAGACTAAATTACACTATTATTTCTAAAATAAATGTTGAATGTCAAGAAGGAAACAGCGTATTACTACACAAAGAGAGTTTGCCATTTGGATCATCTCGCGGATGGCTACTACAAACTGGTTTCTCTTAAGGGCAATACTTGGCACTCAAACCTTAATTAAATATGAGAAACCTGTAGAGGAAGTTTTTCAAGCCATTTTTCTGTAATTGTCCTTGTTTTTAAATCTGTCAGTTAGTTAAAACACAAATAAGTTGAATCAACTAAGACATCTTGTCTGAAAACAGATTAAGGTTGACTGTCCTTAAGGAAATGCGGACGCTAACTGCTATATGGACCCCATATGATGTTATCTATTTCCTTCACGATCGTTGATATGGGGAAATCCCTGAGTTCCTACTTGGTTAGAGAATTCGTATAATACTCAAACATTATGGCAGAGGGGGGAGAGAGAAATCTAGTTCTAAAACGGCAATTTAGCACAAGTATTCTCGAAAAAAAAATTATAGAGCTATATTTTCTAGCAATGTGTATCATACCTCTTTCACCCCTATCTCCCTTCTTGGGTTGCGGTTTGATGATAATAGAAAGATTCATCATGATTCCAGTTAATGACGGACCTTTTCTCTAAAATGTTACAATCATCATAACGAATTTCATTTAGAAATTATATGACCCGAGAAGATAAAGAAAAGTGTTGATTCTTCTAGTGTAATAACTCTTACGCATTGTATTCCGCAGATATCATTAGTTTTAGTAACGACATCAATAATGATAAATATTGCTAAATTCCAATGTTATATCAAAAAGTCATTTTGGTTAAACTTTTAATGTCTCCGTATTGTCTATAGTTGCATTTATATTATTTATGTAAAATGGGTGATAAAATGCTATAATGCTTAAATGGGTGATAAAAAATACTGATGGTTAATATCAATTTACTTTTAATAATATTTGTTGAAAATTAATAATATCAAAATCGAAACTGGAAATGAAAGAACTGCTAATACAATAATATAAGTGAAGTGAAGAATTTCACAAATTTTCGGCACGATTGCATGTTTGTATTTCAATTGAAGTTTCTGTATTGGTGAGAACTTAGTTATTTTTTATCTGTTATGATAAGGATAAATTATCTGATAAGTTGTCATTTGAATCTAGCCGAATTTCTCAAACAATTATTTCATTCTTTCGCTTATCATTACATTTTTAAAAGTATAAATTTTTTTTTAGGAATTATAACTTACCGTTATGTCTCATATAAATACACTAAAATATTTTTTTGAAATAAAAAAAAATGTTTCATTTTTTTTATTGATTTTCATAAATTATTATTAAATTAATCTATTGATTTGTATGTAATATTTAGCTTGTAATATTTTTTTATTTGTTTTCTTTTAGACTGTCAAAAATGGGGGTTCGTAGTTACAATGAAGAACTCCAATATTTAGAAAAGATTTCTCCAGTTTCCTGGAAAATAAAGAAAGGTTTCGTGTCTAATATGAAAGTAAGCTCTCGCTTATTATATTTTAAAAAAGACTCAGAAAAAAAAAATGTGACGTTTTTTATTGTCAGTATGCATTGTATGTGTGTGAATGTAATGAAATTTAAGACATTGTAGAGGGAAATATTTGTTAAATTTGTGCCGTTGTGGCTGAACATTAATTATCCTATAAAAATACTTGTAAGTACAAAACCTTCATACTTTTTCAAAATATTTATTGCTGCTGTGTAAGTTCAACTAATTTGTGTTCTTCAAATGGGTTATGTAATTAATGTTTAAGTTGCGTTTATTTTTATTTTGTACTTAAGTTCTAAAGAAATAATTGTGTAATGAACAACCTTTTAAGACTCACCTAAAATCCTGTTGACCATTTTTGCCAAACCAGAAAAATATCAAAAAATGTTTATTGAATTGGATATGATTGTTCTGAGTTTGGCTGGAATAACATCAACATTCATAGTCAGTAGAATTTCACATGTTCTTTTTGAAAAACAAGCTTCACTTTTTTAGCGGTTCAATTTTAATTTTTAAGTACCCTAAATGGTCAATGCTGAATATTTCAGCATTTTTAGGACTTTTAGGAACTTGAATAAGGAAGAGGGGCATGGCAGTATTTGTTTTACGACTTTTCATTACGTGGCATGTCTCGACTTTCCAGCCGAAACTGCCAAGTTCTGAAATTATTGTGTTTGGGTCTGTGTCTGTGGGAAGGCCTCTAATCACAAATTTGGCCAATTTCTGACCAGGCAACTCATAAGTGTGAGATTCTAAATTATTGTCAGCAATATGTTTTTGTATACTGCGATGTGAGTCAGCAGTTGTGGGAAAAACTTTAAGATTGGAACCATTAATTTTTCCAATAATTTTTTCATTTGTAATGTTGTTAATTGTTTTGATTAAGTCATTAGGATTTTTGACTTTAGTTAAGACAATTGGAGGAATTTTAGGATTGACTGGGGGATCTATTTCAGTGGTTTCCATATTGGTTTCCTCTATTTCGAGGGATTCAAATTAATTTGAGATAGGGGTGGGGGTAGGTTAGGGGTGGGGGAAGTGCTGGGTTTAAAAGAGTAGTGGTGTGTGACATTTTTTGACTTAATTTTTTTCCGACGGGAGACCGTCGCAAAACCATCTTCCTGGGGGGTATTTGCATTAAGGGATTGTAATATTTCCTCTTTGATACTATCTCTAAGGGTGTCAATATCTGTAGTGAGTGTTTGTTGGAGTCTTAAGACTTTATCGTTTTCTAGAGCTAATTTAGCAATTGATTCATTTGCTTCATTAAATTTGATTTGTAGATTAGCACGGTAAACTGTGTGCTCTAAGTTAAGGAGGATTTTATGTTGGTTTAGGGGAAGGTCCTCTGAGCCGGGGCTATTTAATATCTTAGCAATAGCAGATGACAGCAAGTCATACTGCGCAACAGCAAGCAATGAGATAAGATGATTGCAATCATCTGCATTAAGCAAGCAGTTTGATCCCAAGCTAGCACTTATCTCAGAAGGAAGGCCTGTTTCGGAGATCAGCATCAATAGGCTTGATAGATTGTCCATCATGGTAAAATTATTTACTTTTTTTTCCACCCCTCAGGGTCGGAAAATTATCTGACGTGTTGTCAGCAAAAAGTTTTTTTGTAGAAAAAACTAAGCTTTTTTTCTCAGATATAAATTATTCAGTATAGTTCAGGCACTATAACAGTTGCTTATGCAAAAAATCAGAATAAAATATCGATAATTTCCGCAAAACGGGAGAGCGCTGCTTTCGTGGCTTCACGCAGTGAAGCCTCGACGTCGAATGTACAGTATGTGTATGAATATATATATGGGAAGCCTCGACGTCGAATGTACAGTATGTGTATGAATATATATATGGTTAGACTGTAAGCTTAGGGAGGATAATATGTTTTTCATATATTTTTCCTTTTGAAATTGACACAAAAAGTTAAACAGTTTATAAAATTCCATCATGACGAAATCAAAATTAATGTTAACAAAATTAACTAGCAAAGCAAAATAAATGTATTAATTTATTTAAAAAACTTCTTAGAAACTGAAACAAATGACATAACACTTAAAACATAGTAGTTTGTCTAAGAATGGTGTATTGGTGTATTAAAACTCAGCGGAGAGTGCTAAATGAAAGAATACGAAAAATGTTTTACTAACCTATTTTACTCATAGATCTACTCGTCTTTTCCACAATATCTCCTTTCTTCTAGCAATGTCATTCATGTGAGAAAGAACAGTAAAACTATCCAGAAAAAGCATATTTAATTAAGATATCCTCTTATTTTCTTAACTGGCAAAATTACTGACAGATATTAGATGTATACTCAATAACCTTTCAAAGGAGGACAAAACATGATCAAATTGGCAAGAGAAGGGGAAAATATTTTTATAGTCATGTATAACAATTATGTTTAACCAGAAAATTTAGGGTAGTCATATTTTGCACTCTATCACCAATAATTTTTTTGTCGCTAAGGGTGTGGACTAAACATCTTTCCAAACAAATGTTTTAAACTCGGATGATGTACACAAATTCTTGAAAAAGAGCTGTGAAATGGATAATATCATAGGGATCAGTTTCCCCCCCCCTCTCTAAGCTGCTTATTTTATGAAATGAATCTCTAGCAAAATAAATATTTGAAGTTCTCTGAATAGCTGGATTGAGTTTCTTATGTTCTTGTATGGAACTTGTTGTCTTATGTTCCCAAGGCACCTAGTGATCTTTTTCTTTCCTATGGGATTTACTGTCTTTGATAAACACGGGTGATATTCCCCTGGATTACTTTAGCGGTCATTCTCTATTTTCAACCCTCCTTCTTATCAACCATTTTTTTTTTTAGGAAGAATGGAAATCTAATCCTTCAAATACTTTCCCTAATTGTTAAATCGAATTTATTTGTTGAAGTCGAGTCGCAATAGAACAATGCAAATGGTTTTTTTTACTGACAGCCTTTGCAATTGAAGTACCCCGAGACATCCTAGTGATGCTTCTTTCCCACAGGGCTTACTGTCTTTGGTAAACATAGTGATGTACCCCCGGGTTACTCTAGTGGTCCTCTCTTTTAGACCCTCCTTGTCAACCAATTTTTGTTTTCAATTTCTTCACGTTTAGACCGCAGTTAAATCTTGTTTGGTGCAGCATAGCCACATCTGGCTCTTGTGCCAATAACCTTTACATTCACTCACTCACTCATTTCTTATGTTCTTATGCTAATTTTTCTTTTCTTAAGATATTGAAACAATTAGTGTTAGTGTGAATTTATGTTTCTTATGCTATATCGCTTCCCCTTGAATTTAAATTTGATATGTATTCTGAAATGCTATATTCTTCTCTTAACAGTCTAATTAAAATGTTTAATCAATTAAAATAAAACAGGCTTGAATAATTAAAATAATTAGTTCATTAATATGTTATACCTTTTCATATGTTCTTGTGTATTATCTTCCTGTAAAATGTATTTTCTCTTAGGCAGTTCTAATTTATGTAAATGCAAGATTTATGATTTCTAGGGACCCTTGAGGTCATCATGTCCCTAGGGACCCTTGATGACCCTTGAAGTCATCAAGATTTATGACCCTAAGGGAACTTTCCTTTCCTTTCTCCCATGGGATGTACTATCTTTGTTGAATGCCTAGTGGTCATGATCGCCAACTTGTGGCTGGTATTGTTTTTTGTTCAGTCAAAATAAGTTCTGATGTCATTTAAAACCTGCCATGTAGTGGAGCTGATGCACATTATAAATGACCATGTCCCAAGTCCTATTATTGGTGTAGTGTGGAAGTTTAATGGGAGAGGTGCCAGCTCAGATGTCATCCTCGTTACTTGACCAATACTCAGAATTACAAGGTCCATTACCAATAATCCTTGTGTTGCTCATAAAAGTGACAATACTAAATCAAAATCTTTGGAAACATGGGTAATGTCTCTTTGATGCCAAAGCAATCTTTCTTTAATTTTACTTGCCTTTCTTGTCAGCCAATACTTTTTTGTTTCTTTGTATTGAGATCATATTCATATCTAATGACTTTGTATGTGATATACATATTTATTAATATATTAATGTGTATTTCATGCGGCTTGGCCAAATATGACCATTTTGCCAATAAAATTAGTCAACCAATCTATTGTATCAAGCATTTCAAACTCAAGGCCCACTACAAATATATTTATGAGCCAGCCTATAAAATAGCATATAACAAAAAAATTTTACTTAAAATATTATTTAATTTTTAAAATTTCTAATGAACTAACATTTTTACCAATTAATTATTACTACTTTGTATGAATTAATGCACCAGTTTCCCCTTCCAATAGCAATGAATATTTTAGCAGCTGATATTAAAATATTACCCCCACATCATTATTTATTATATGTTGTCTGACTTGGTATGCTTAACATTAAATATTTTGCTCTCAAAGAAGAAAAATAAGTTTATTTGCATTATTAATTTGTGCAGTTATCCAGTGTATGCCAAGTTGAATCTGAAATATATATATGTATTCAATTTTTTTATTATTTTCTGTTAAGGACTATTAATGTAATTTAAGCTCTTTCGTTTCATTATTGAATCCAGGTAGCTGTAGAATTAAGTTTAAAATTGCTTGAGAACACCAGTATTTCAAAGAAAAATGAATATTTGATTTTTTTTTCTTTCTGTTTTGACACAAACATTAAAATTTGTTTGGTGTAAAATAATGCTAATTTTGTGCCAAAGTTGTAAAGCATAAAACATCATTCATAAGCATTGTGATACAAATCACAAGAAACAGTGTTTCTGCTATCATGGGAAATTATAAAAAGCTGAAATACAATCATAATTATATATAGTACAGTCCACAAGACATTTGTTTGAAAATAGCTCACAGTTGGAAATGAATTTGACACTATTGTGTACAATATCAAAATCCCATACATTGAATTTATGTTTAAATTAACTAGTGAAGAAAGATTTTTATGTGATATTTTTTACATATGTTTTTTGTTAATTTATAATATTTTAATTTTACTTACTAAAATGGAATCTATTTTTTTTCAGTAATTTCTTTTATCATATATAAATTTATCAATTAAAATTTAATGTATTTCTTTCGCTGACTTGTGCATTTCCTTTTTTTAAAAAATATTTTAGGTGGAGGGAATATTTTATGTAAATTCTCATCTAGAAAAATTGATGTTTGATGAACTTAGAAATTTCTGCAGACCTGGAACTGTTGGTGGTTTTCTTCCAGGTATGAAACAAATTGGAAATGTAGCTGCTCTTCCTGGAATAGTCAGTGTAAGTACTATATTTAGTCATTAACTCTGACTTTTAACTACCAAAAATTGCTATTAGTAATCATTTTGACTGCAATAAGAAATTCATAGCAAATGTTTGAGTTTTAACACAAATATATTTATAAAAAGTTAAAATAAGTTACTTAAAACATTTTAAAATGCATGCAAAATTTGTTATAGTAAAATTTTGTATATTACATGAAACAAAATACCTCTTATCAGGAAAGAGAATATTATATTCTAATTGAATACTTGTTATTCATTGTAGTCTTTAACACATGATTTGCAAAAAAATGTTTATGCATTATAAATGTGACATTTTTCACAAATGGTTGTATACCAATTATTATAATTTGATCTGGCTCTGTCTTCATTGAGCATTGATGCATGCAATTTTAAAAGAACTAATAAAGCATGCAAACGATGTAACAAACCTTCATTTCTTTGACAAAAATGTGGTTAATCTCAGTTCATGAATAAATTTCAAAATAAAGAATTTTCTGAGAACTAGTGAAGAATGACATGCTGTATATAAATTCCAAGAATTTATAGTTTCATTATCCAGAAAATTATAAGGCCCTTTGAAGACGATTGCATCAGATACTATCTTCTTATTCAATACAGCACATTTGCACCACACATAGTAAAGTTGTAAAAATTGACAGTTTCTTCTGGGAGCTTTTTAGGAGTTTTTCAGCTGTCTTAATGGTTTTATGCATAGTGCTCAAAATACTGGTATTTGGTTTGTTAACATCGTTAAAAAGTAACCATTTTTTGGCCATTCACTAAAACTTTTGATAATATTTTGGGGGTTGTATCTTTGTAACTCAGTGGCAGCTTACTTCCATTTAGGCGCAATGTACTGCAGCAGAAATTTCTTTTGCCTTCAAAGAGTCTACCAGTTTCTGAGGTATAAAACATTGGCTGTTGTTACATTTCTTCCTTTAAAAAGAAATGGATCCTTTAGTTTTATAACACTGTATTGACTAAAATGAACACTTCTGTCCTCATCTTTTCTTAGATACATAAAACCACTCAAGAAATGGTCTAAACACACACATCCCCAGTTAGCCAAAATTTTAACCCAAATTTATCAGATCTATTTGCCATTTACTGTATAAATTTGCAATATGTGTTACTTTGGCAATCTTATCTTGTTGATTGTTATAGTTTCCCTCTATAAAATACAAATGAGAATTTCTACAAAAATAATCAATTTGGAAGCTAATGCAAATTTGTCCTCTTTAAGCCTTATCAAACCATTTGAAACACAGAATTTCTTTGAAATGGTTTTGTGATTGTTTTGCTGAATCATGTAGGACCTCACTGTGTTGACTGCAAATCATTTAAATCTAGAACAACTTATTGCTCTTCTTACATAAACATTAGTGCAATAAAAGCATCCAAATCTTCCTTTGATGGCTGAAACCAATTTTAATTGGTGGCTAACCTCTTTATTCTTTACATTTTTGAATATGCTTTAATCTTGTTGAATATTTTCATCATCTCTGCAATTTTCACTGAGTTGATGTAAAAGAACTGGACACTCATCATTAGTACTCAGTCATTCTGAACAAAGCATTGAAAAAATAGCTGTCATGCATGTACAATTGTTAATGCTCAAAACATTGTTACTGACTCACATTCACCTACAATGACTCCACAATCAAGCATATCTGTGAAAAGAATAATAATAAAAAAAAAGAGGGTTTTTTAATAGTAGATGGCTGAAATCTCTATGACAGTCATTTCGATTACTTTGGTCATTCTAATTAAAACATTAATTTATATGCTTTTTATATAGAATTGAAAAAAAAAAAAGTGATGTATTTAAAAACCTCAATAATATAATAAAAGTCCTTAAATTTCAGGAGCTGTTGAACATTTTAAGAATAATTATTTTTTTGAAGTAGTTTTCCAGTCAAAATGACCAATTCAGTTGTTCTAGTGTTTATTACTGCTAAAAATTGCTATAAATTTTCCCTAAAATATAATAACATCTCTAAAAAATATAATATCTCTATTTTATTTATTTAAATGAAAGAAAAGATAAATTAAGATTAAAAGAAAGAATAAATTTAATTTATCACACAATTTCATAACATCTTTATGATGTTATTGTTGGTGTTGTCTTGAAAAAATAATTTGCAAACATTATTTTTAGTTAATATTCTTTTTTTTTTAAAATTGATATGTATTGGTTATCCATTTATTGATGTTATAATGCCCAGGAATGACTAAGTAGTTAAGATAAATTAGCATGGCTTAGAAAGCAGATAAAAAATGAGGGGGAAAGATAGCAGTAGTGGTTGATGAGAGCATTTGTATCTGAAGGAAAAGAAGATTTTTTTATAAAAATTTTGCTGATTCAGCACTAATTAGGTTCAAAATCTTCTAAAAAACATAACATGTAATAATCTTAAAGAGGAAATTATAATAGAGTTAAAAGTAAGGGTCAAAGTAGTTTTAATTTTAAAAGGTTTGGGATTAAAAGAAAAAATAGAGTGGATAAATTTGTCATCAATCACACACTCATGCACATTTATATATATATATATATTCATTAGACTGATATTTGGCTGTATTTGTGTTAAGTGTTTGAAAATACCCTATGTAAGAATTTTTTTTAACCTTTGATAGATATGCATTTTGAAATAGACAATAAAAGTGCAAAATTAAATCAAAACTAGTAAATTTAAATGAGATTTTTGCAACTGCACAAGTGAGTTAAAAATTTGCTATTAATTGGGAGTATCTAAATTTTAAATTATAAAATCAGATGTATTCAAGTGGAAGTAAACAATTAAAAGCACTCACAAAATTATTAACAAATTTATAGTGACTATCAGTAGCATACTCGCATGTAACTTTTTTTTATTATAGTCTCCAAATATGTATTGTTGTTTTCTAAAAATAGATCTAATACTGAATGAATAGCAAAATTATAAGTAAATTTTTATTTTAATTGGAATATTTTCTTGGTTTTCTTTCAAATTTTAGTTGCCACCATTTCATAATAAAATTAATTGCAAAATGAAGAATTATAACTTTCAGCTTTGTGAAACCAAAATAAATTATTTGACTGAAAATTTTTATATAAAGGTTTGGCATTTGAAGTCTTAAGCTTTAAAGTGACATTATAATACAATAACTTTAATATTTTCCCATTAATGGGTTTCATAGATCCCAGTCCCCATAGTAGCTGGTGGGGAGAAAATGCCACAGCTATTTCTAATTATTTTGCTTTTTATTTGTAGCATTCAGTATATTTGAAATTTATATGATAGAATGTAAGTAAAAAAGATTTGTATTTGAACTTACACAGAAAAAGATTGTATTCTTAGTTAACTTTTTACCCAACTTATGAAATAATTTTTTTGTTGGATTTTTGATTTCTCCCTATAAATTATCCCATTATTGGTTTTTCTTATGTAAATACAGGATTTACAACCTTGAGTGATCTTTCCATTCTCTCAAGGGTTTTACTATGTTTGATAAACACAAGTGACTTGTGTCCCTGGGATGCGTATTTAGAGTTAAGTTCTTATCACAGAAGCACATATTTTTGTAAATTAAAGGAGTGCTTGTGGAACTTGGCTAAATGACCTTGTGCCAATAAAACCAGTCAACCAACCTTAAAAATTATTAAATGGTCTTTTCTTTGTGATTTTATTGTTCAATTTCTTACTTAGAAAATATGTCTGTGTTCTTTATTAGTTATCTTTTTTTTCCTCTCCTTTTTGTAGTAAGGTTATTAACTTGTAAAATATAGTAATTTAAAGTCTATATTTTCAACATTAAAAATAATATAGCATTCCTTTAGTACAAAATTTATAAAATAATGTTTAAGCATGAGTTTCGTAATCATGACTCACATGGGAAAAATATATTTATTATATATCTGTGCTATTTTATAAGCTATATATATATTTTATTTTTTTAAGCGATCAATTGGTTTACCTGATGTACATTCAGGATATGGTTATAAGCGATCAATTGGTTTACCTGATGTACATTCAGGATATGGCTTTGCTATTGGGAACACTGCTGCATTTGATATGGATGATCCCAAAGCTATTGTGTCTCCTGGTGAGTTATTTCTGAATTTAATTGTATGCATGTATTAATATTGCTAATTTTTTTAAATATATTATATTAAATAGTGATATAATTGAAGGCATTGAAACATGAATTAAATTCTTGATTGATAATTATGTTTTTTGGAACTTAAAATAAGTTCATAGATTCACATCAACACCTCATAAAAGAACTAAAGATATCACTCTAACTTTTCCTAACCTGCCAACATACACAATGGAGAAGTCTTTGCAAGTTAAAATTTTAGTGTAAATTTTTCTCAATATGATGGGGGAGGGCCATTTAGAGTGAAGTCCATACAAAACCCATCTAACTTATGATTTAAGATTACTTTCTATATAGTATGAAAAGAGGTGTCTTTTTCTTTTGAATAGTTTTTCCAATCATTCCTGTGCAACTTCAATAAAAGCAAATACTTTTATTTTTGGAGGAAACTTCAATTATTCTTTTATTGTTAAGTTAAAAGTTATTGCTTCATTTAAAAAGTACTTTGGCTAGTTCAATTTTCATAAAATTAACTTATCTTACAATTTTGAATTCCAATATTCGAAACAAATTCTGATTTTGAAAAAGGTCTCCTTTTCCTCTTAAAAATATTAGGGTTGCATATTTTTTGTTATTTTGATGGGTTTTTTTTAACAAAAAATAAATTTATTTCCATTAGTTACTCAATTTTTAAATACTTTTTTGCAATGTATATTTATTTTAAGCATCTAAATCTGTTTTATTATATGTTCAAAACAACAAAATAAGGCAATTTTTTGACTTATGAACTCTATTATAATAGAAGTTAGTTAAAAAAAAAATCACCTATCAGAAGTCGTTTATCTTATAATAAATGCTATCAAAAGGTATTGCTATAAATAATATGGGTAATGACTTGCTATAAACTATTAATAAATCCTAGGCAGGTTGGAAGGAGGGGGAAGATACTTTTGAATACAATAATAATAAATTATGCATTTTGTTTCTCTATCTCTTATTACGTTGAGGTCCAGGAAGCAAAACAGGAATGCAGACTACTAAATTTATAAATTTAGCTATAAATGGTAAGCTTTCGTTTAGAAAATGTGAAAGAATTTTTTTAATAAAAAAAAAATACTGTTATACATTGTACACATTGATTGTGCAAAATATTAATATTTAATTATATGTTTAAAACAATACAATTAATTACATTATAAAAATAAAGGTATGTTATATAAAATAAACTTCTGGTTCTGTGATTAACCTTTCTGGTTTAAAACAACATTAAGTGTTTTTGCCTAATGTATACTTCCACATTCATCCTAGTTGATGTTTGTTTTTCAGTTGCAAACATTGTTAAGTGTGACAAATGTTACTGAATTCCTCAAATAAATTTTCTCTTGGATTAGAGGCCAGACAAGAATCTAATAATTGTGCTTCAATGCATGACATTTTGTATTTATTTATAAGTAAAATTTTTAATGACTAGAGAAATTAAAGGTGCTTTATACACAAGGATTGTATAAATTTTTTATATGCTAAACTCCTAGTTTTAGTGGACGCTGTTGCCTAGTGGTCATGATTAAGACCTTGCATCTGGTTTTGATTCAGTTGCAAGTTCAAGCCTTGCTGACACTAACAATCTGCCATGTAGTCAGGGCTGATGCATGTTAAATCTTTTAAGGTTCAAAGTCCTCCTGTTGGCATGGTGTGGAAATTAGGTTAGAGAGCCAGTATACGTTTCGTTTCCGTCACTTGATGGAGGTTCAAAATTACGAGGTCTGTCACTAATATCCCTCATGTTGCTTCTAGTGCAACATTAATAAAACAAACAAAACAAAAACTATCCCTACAATGTTCCATGCGAATCTTCCATTGTTTTAAGATAGGTGCCATCTCGAGTGCCGTCCTCATAATTTTGAGCTTTGGTCAAAATTATGAGGTCCATTGCCACTTGCCCTTGTATTACTTCTAGTATGATGTTAATATAACCAATCAATCTAGTTTTAGTACCTAAAATGGAATAAAAATGTAACTAGATTCCCAAAAAATGGGAGAGGTACTCCCTTGAACCCCTCAAATCATCTCCACCACTTATATGTGTGCGTATATATATATAATGTAAAACTTAGATTTTTTCATGAATAAATTTTTTCATGCAGATTTTTATCATAATATGAATAATGTTTTATATATATTTGTGTTTATAATTTTTACTTATATATACTTACACTTTTGCTGTCTTTAGTGTGAAACAGCTTAGTATTTATTACTTTATCTCCATTTTTTAATTTAATTTTTTTTTTCTTGAAATATGCTTAGTAGGTCTTGGTTAGGCTTCAATATATTGTACTTTGTCGTAATTTTTTAATCTATTTCTATACTTTACTTTTTAATGTTTTATATGTATTTTGGAATATTATGTAATATTATACTTTCTACAATTTAATGGTTTTTTTCTGTATAATGTGTATGTTTTGAAACTATAGATAATTACAAAAAGTATAAACTGAACATTAATGTGCAATTTTGATTTTATTTTATTAAATGTTTTCTGTAATATTTGTAATTTAATAATTTTGATATTTATTAATTTGAACATTAATTTATATTAGATTTGTAATTCATATGCATGTGAAAAGTTTTATCTAATTATATTTTTTTTAAAAAAAAAATATTACTTTTTATGAATTATATGTACAATTTCCTTTAATAACAAATCCAGCTTTGATGGAGGTTTAAACTTTGAATCTTGAACTCTATAAATGAAATATTTTGCAATAAAAAAATTGTTCATGTTATTAATCATAAGACATACAATGTGAAGTCTCTCTATATTTTTTTGTACAGCAATTAAAGTATTATTAATAATTGTTGTGCTTTATATCATATGGACAATATCCCATTTCGTTTCACCAAATTACGGGAGGGGGGGGTTGCTTTTCATTTTTACAAAATTAAGAAAAATTCTTATTGTATTTGTATTTTTATTTACACTTACAAAATACTGGATTTTAAAGATTTATGATTCTGCAAACAAATAATTGAATATATGCACTGATACATATGTATGTGATTTCTGAATTGCAAAATTATTGGTAAATTATTCTATTATCTATTGAAAATACTTATAAAAAAGTAAATTATTCAAAATTAGATGACAATGATCATTGAAAATAATATATGTTATGTTAAGCAATTGAAATCACTGTTTTTCATCAAGTCATGAAATTTTAAATTTAAAAAAAAATAAAGACTTCAAAAATGAATGTCTGCATAGTAATTTAATATTTTTAGTAGTTCTTTTGTACTTTCAATAGAGATCACCCATTTAAAAATAATTTTGGAATTTTCTTTGGGTTAATTTTATACTAAAATAATCCTTTTAAATTTAATACTCTTTCTGAAAAAATAAATTGATACATTTTTTATTATGCTCTTTTGTTTAGTTACCAATGTACTCAAAATACATTTTGTAAAAAAAAAGTATGTTTTCAAAGAACATTTGTACCTTCTACTTATTGAAATAATTAATTTTTGTTATGGAACTCAGTGGGGAAAGAAGAAGTGAACTGTATGAATTTTGAATAACTTTTAATTACTAGAAAAACATACAAGTTAGGCAAAATATAGTTTCCAAGGGCTTACCTTCTACAGGTAAATATGGCATCACTCACTCGAGGTACCCAGTGATATTTTTTTCTTCCCCATGGGTTTTACTGTCTTCAATAAATACGGTAGATCCTCTTTGTCAATATTCTAGTGATTGTTCTCTATTTTCGACCTTTTTTGTTGTCCACCAATTTTAATTTTTCCCTTTTTCAAACATTTGAATCACAGGTATACCTTGTTTGGTGTTGTATAACTAAATCTGGCTCTTGTGCCTTTAAATTTTCTCATCACTCTCGTTTAATTAATATTTAAGTAAAATTGATTATAGTTATATATCAAATATCCAAATCAAAGAAAATTTTATTCTGATTGCATTTTATGTTACAAATTTTAAAGTACCATTAATTAGAAATATGGAGAATAAAATAGAAAATAAAAAACCATTTTTTCCCCACAACAACTGGAGTAAATCTGTAAAGTCTTACTTGCATGGTTTACTCATATTTTAATATCAATTGAAACTTATGTTTTGTATTAATCAGTAGAAGAAATAAGTGTGTCAATTTATCAAATGAAAATTTACTGATTTGGAGGGATTTTAATACATGTACAGTTTAAATGAATATTGTAAACTGAACTATTTATTTAATACTTACATAGTTCTGATATAATTATCCAAGTTATATAAAATGCTACTTTTCACATTCTGGACATATATTGTACAGAATATTCTTCTCTTTTTATAACATCATGAAAGAATAAGGATTATTTCATTTTATTAGAAATGCTGTATAAATTTTTCTTAATTTTTTTTTTCACATATATTTATATGTATATTTTAACTTTATTTAAACATACATATTTTAGCTTATAACTTTATAGATTTATTTTTTCATAAACTTCTTGCATATATTTTTAGAAAGATATTTCATTGCATTTGAAAGGAAACATAAAGAACAGAATTTGCTAAAGGCTGAGCATTTTCTTACTAATTCTCCTATAGATCTTCTAATCAATAACATTTTTAAAAAATTAATATTTATAACTGTCACTTACTTTTTTTCATGCATTACAGAACAGAAGAATCTAACTGTGTCAGTTTAAAAAGGAAATGTAGGCACTAAGGTTCCATTGCAAAAAGCTAGCTTTCTGGGACGTTTACTATTCCTGTCCTCTGCAATATCAGACTGGACCATTCTCTTGTCAATAGATACTCCATTCTTTCAGATATTTCATTAAATCAGTAAAACCTATTAAACATTATCTAGGATTAAAATAACTATAGATTTCTCTTTTCAAAGACATTTCCATTTCTAAAAGTAATTCCAGATACTTACCATTAACTTCCTGAAATTTGAGTTTCAGAAAGCTGTCTTCATAGTTTCCTTTTTAGTATGCAATTTCTGTTCTTTGGAAGTAAGAATTGTTGTAATAAGGTTTTTAGGTTTCATGCCAACTGAGTTTCCGAAAACTGATAAATTTTTAAAATACTGAATTATTCGATGAGAATCCTAGGTTTGTATGGATTTGGGGAATGAAAACAAAAAATCAAATATTTAGCTATATTGGTCATGTAATGTAAATAGTATAAGGCTAGTACAATTTTTCTTATTAGTGACACTCGCTATCTTATTCATGAATAAAAGTTAAATTTGCGTTTATGAAGTAAATAAAGACATTTGAGCTATAAAATATTGTTATCCTAACAATGGGACTTTTAAAATGACATTTAGACATGCTTTATTTATTTATTTTTTTTGCCTTCATCTTTTTATTGCAACTCTAAAAATGAAGACTGATACATATGAAGATTGATACAAAATACAAATTATTTTACAGGTTCCCCTGCTTATTTTAAGAGTGAGAACAAATAATATATATATTGATATTTTGGTAAATGTTTCATTTCCTTTAATTTTTTAAATCTTTATGTGCATAATCAATGTAAAAAAGGTGTGCACCTAAAGATGATTTATTGTTTTATGTTTTATAATTATTTTCAGTTAAGATGTTAATAATATTTATCTTTGATTGTTAATTATGTAACTTGAAATATCTTCTAGGTGGTGTGGGTTTTGATATTAACTGCGGCGTTCGTTTATTGAGGACTAATTTGATGGAAAAAGATGTACAACCTATTAAAGAGCAACTTGCTCAAAGTATGTTTGATCACATTCCTGTTGGTGTTGGTTCAAAGGGTATAATTCCAATGAATGCAAGGTGATATGTATTTTTATTATTAGAAATAGAAATAAGTATTTTCTGATGTAGGCTTTGAATGTAAAAGAAATATAATTACTAAAAGCTGCCTTAATGAATAAAATTTTTCATTGTGTCTGTCTATTGACCTTATCTTATTTTGGATTTCTGAAGGTTATTATACTTGTAATTTAACTATATTCATTTCACTCAATGCTATAAAAAATACATTTTAAGTTACTTTTTCATGAAATATGTATTAAAGATAAAAACTACATGAATTGTTATATTAAAAAATGTTAATTATTTATACAATTGTAATATTACATATATTAATTTTTGATAGTAAAGAAACATCTCCAGTGGAAAATCATTTATAAATTATATCAAGCTTTTTCTTAGTCATTCTTAGATATGTGTGCTATCAATTTAACTTGTTACGTATTTATTAGAGTGGCTCAGCATTTATCAGGACATTTTTTGTTTTTTGTGATTAGATTTTTATTAATTTCTTGGTTCAATTGTGTGAACAAAATTTTAAATGACTCACAAAGTTCCCTCAACCAGCCATTTGTCAAGTTATGCATGGATGCAATAATTCTGAAATGCTGAAAATTTTCATTTAATGATTTTACATTTGACAAAATTTTTGACTTTATTAATTAATAATGGATGTAATGTTTCAAAAACATTAAATATTCACAATTAGGCTAAAGTTTCATAGATATAGATATGAGATAAAAGTTAATTTAAAAAGGTGTGTTTAGTGAAGCCCAATCAGAAAATAAATATAAATATATATATATATATATATTAATTTTGAAAGTATTAAAATATTAATATTCAAGTTTAAAACATAATAAATCAGTGAAAAGTCAATTAAATAAAGGATATTTAGAAATGTTTTGTAAAACATCATCCATTAAGATTTGAAGATCAAACACAATAGAAAATTTTATTCAAAATTCTCGAAGAATCGCCAACATCTCAAATCAGCCAAATCTCATCACACACTCTCAAATGATTTTCACCCATGACAATCAGAAAAAGCAAATGCCTGTAACATTTCCAAATGTTCCTTTTCTCTTAAATTTCCATATTTTTCTAATTTAGAAGCTTTATAAACTATCTGGGTGGTCTGTTTTGAATGAACAATCTAATTCTCTTTTAGTACTTGTAGTTTACTATCACCTCAATTCTCCTTCTCCACCTGTGGAAAACTAGTTGCCTATACCCATCCTTTTTTTTTTTTTTTTTTTTTTTTTAATCTCACTTGAGCATCTGTACTCCAGATGTTTGGATATATATGCAGATTAGGATTCCAATCGATTTTTCTTGCCCTCTGTTATCACTCATCTCTTGTTTCTCTTAATTTTTATTATCAGTGATGAAATCCGAACCCACCCATTTAGGGCCCATCTCCTTTTACTCCCATTGTTGGTTTTGTGAAAGATTTTTTTCTCATTCATGTTTTCATATTCGAGTTAAAAAGGCTATCAGTATTCCATACTCTTAGGTGCATTTAAATTCTCTTGAATTATAAATTTTCAAAGTTAGATATCAAAAGTGTTTCTAAAATAAAATAAAAAATTAATAACCTACTTATTTCAAAGAATAAAACAAATTAACTTCTTTATTCTACTAAATTTATTTTAAGAAATAATACTATTTTAAATAGTGAGAAAGTATACAGTTGGATCAAAAAGAGCAATGTTGATTTTTTTATTCTCATCAGGTGTTTATTGGGAAATTACAATAAGCATGAATCTTGATAAGGAAATTCATATTTCAGAATTCAGATCATTTGAATTAAAAATATCAAAATCGGTAAAGTAGTTTCCTATAAAAAGAAATCGCTATTTGTCAGACACGTTTGTATCTTTTACTGAACATATTTTCATAAAACACCAAAAAAAAAATAATTTCATTGAGCATGAGCCCCTAAATTTTTTTATGGAAAATCTTTCTGCTTAATTTCCAACATAGGTACAGTGGATTAAACTCATTATTACAATTACCATCCATTTGTTACTTACTTGAGGAAAATTTCTAATGTTTTCATCCTATAAATGTAATTTGTAATGAAGTAATGCATGTGAGTTCCTTGAAGACTTATAAATTCGAAGTAATATCTCATGTAATTTATCTGTTCTGAAGCATTGCAGTATTAATTGATACATTTTTTATTGCATTTTCATTGTTACTGTGTGATTTTTTTAAGAATAAAAATTTTACAATGTTGTAAAATTGTTATGTTTTTAACTTCCCAGAGATCTAGAAGAAGCTTTGGAAATGGGAGTTGATTGGTCCCTTCGAGAAGGTACTTTGAGTATTTCATTGCATTTTCAATTTTAAGTATGTATACATTATAGAAATGTATTTTTATGAATTTTATTAGTCTAATCTAGAGAAAAAATTTAACATTGATTAAAAATATTGATTTTAGTATTCTAGAATAAAATTGAAGCTAATTTGTGAAATTATACAGTAGCCTTTATTATATTCCATTTTCTTTTAATCATTTGTAGTCTTAAAGAGGGATTGAGAAATATTTTAATGCAGGTCAGTTGTATTCTTTTCTTAAATATAGGATATGCTTGGGCTGAAGATAAAGAACATTGTGAAGAATATGGTAGAATGTTAAATGCTGATCCCGCTAAAGTATCTATGAAAGCTAAGAAACGTGGTTTGCCACAGGTAAGAATTATCTTTTTAAGTAATATAAATAGTTGAGTTAGTAAAAAAAAATTGTAAATTGCAATGTTTGTACACCTTAACCTTCTTATGTAAATTTGGTCATAAAAAGACAATTTAACACAATTTTTATTCAATTTTATATGTAACAAACTTAGACTAAATTAGGAAAAACAATTAAAAATTTGAGAATATCTAAAAGTTTTTTCAGTTATAAAATTTCCAAATGCTTTAAATTAAGTAACTGATTGTGTATTCTAAAAGATTATATTAGCATTGTAAAGAAAGCATAATTAGGATCATTTACAGTTCAAGTTTGTCTTCTTGTATAAACTTAGAAAAATGTTACTTTCATAAGTTGCAAATTCTTTGAACTAATTCAGAAAACATGTGGTAAATAACAGAAGGAGATAAAATTTTTGTTCTTAGTAGTTTGAATGCAATCTTTGAGTAGAAACACAATTACTCTGCATTTTTGCAGCCATGTGATTTTTAATTTGAGATGAACATGCTTTCTTTTTCTTGGTAAAATTAAAACCAATCCACATTATTTAAAATAAAATTGGTTGTTCTTTTATTACATAATTTTTTTTAAATAGATCTATTACATGAAAATAAATTTAGGTAGTATTCAGCTTTGTCATTAATTGTTTCTTCTGAGAAGAAGACCATGTGTTATTTTAATTTTTATTCCAAAATAATCATATTTCAAAAAGTGTCTTCTTTGTTATATTTACTACTTTCTGTATTTATATATTCATGTGCATATATTTACATTTATTCAAATATTGATTATTGTATTTATATATTGGTGTTTTATAATGCAGTACGCATAATGTGATAAAATGGCACTACTAAATGGAGGCATAAACTTACTTTTTTATGTAGGGCTTACATTACTAGTATCTTGTAAATATCACATTACAGCTCCCTCCCTCCTCCAGATACACACTAAATTCTTTCTTTCTTTTTTAATCTAATGTTTAATTCATGTATTTTTTCATTTCTAATTCCCTGTTCTATAATACTACTTGCTTCTTTTCATAAGTCAGTACACTCTGTAAACCATTTTTTTTCCCAGAAAAAGTGTTTACCTTGTTGAAAGTAAACTTTCCTGTTCATCTCTAGTGTATTTACCTGGAGAAAAGGAATAATTTTCTTAGTGTACAAGTCCATCTCAAAGTCTTACTTTTTAAGTGACTTTTTTTAAAAGCTGATGAACTTATGAATGGATTATCTATGTTTAAAATATTTTCTCACTTAATAATTTTGATAGGTAGCTTGAATTTTAATAAATAGAATTTTATATCTAAGGGGTTGTTGTCCTTTACCATTTAAGCAAGAAAGGTGTTTTTACATGTTTGAAAGTGATTTTTTTTTTTTTTGGGATAATTCAAATTTATTATATTTGTTTTGTGCATGATTTTTTTTTTTTTTTTTTACTAAATTATTTTTCATAACATCAAAATCTATTATTGGACAATTGTACTATTTATCATAAGTGTAATTGTGAGAGACCTGTCATACAACATCATTTTTTAAGATAATATGAACATTACCAATCTGTGAACCAGGGATCCTGGTTTGCAAGATTTTATTACTTTCATAACAATTATCAATCAATAAGTTCATTTTATAATGAGTTATAATAGTTTTGTGAAATAATACCTTTGATCTATTCCAATAATATTTACATTACAAGTACTGACCATAATTATGTTCACCAAATTTTCATTGATTTATTTGCTATGTTTTTGAATACTTAAATTATTCTTGTTGAAAATCAGTTGATCATTTCATTTTCTGTACATTAATGGCTAGTATACTGGAATTTCCTTCTTTGAAAATTAGGACTCCCCCCCCCCCATCCTTTCCTGCTGAATTTTGATTGCACATATTCCTTTTGAACATGAACAACGTCTCATACTTACGTTGCAGAACTTGAATGTGAAATTGATAGCTAAAAATAAAAAATTTTAACATTAAATTTTTATACTTACATGCTTCATAAAAATATTTTTTAATTATCTTTTTGACATCATGTTGTACATTATTGGTCATATTTCTGAAATTGTTTTTAATAATTCATCAAAAACTTCTTTCATACAACTTATTTTCTCCATATAAATTGCACAAGATATAATGCAAGGCCATGCCCCCCCCTTTTTTTTGCACCAGTTGGCAGAACCTCATATTCTTTAAACATTTTTGCATATGAACACATATTTTTGGATCAATAAAATTGGATTTGTAGTTCACTGTGTGTAAAGTGACTGAAACCTGCTTCTTCAGGTAGCTCTATCTTTTATTTTTTCCAACCATCTGAATAGATCATTGATACATCTTGTGCTTGTTCAAGAATTTTTCCCATGAGTGTAGTAGTGTCTCGATTGAAGATTTGAGTTTGAAAGTATATATTCGTCTATTAAATCTTTGTTTTAGATATATATCATTTGATGGACATGAACTCCTCTACCCAGTAATACACAAAACAGTAATAAATAGTGCTTTGGAACCACTAAAGCAATTTCCATCTTGCAGGCTCTTTATACTTTGCACTTCCAAATGGTCTTATTGTTTACATTTAGTTTCATGTCATGGCTATTTTCACATATTTTTCTGGTAAAAGACCCATTTCTTGAAAAAATGTGACATCCATGTCATTGCTTGGTAAATAAAAGATTTTTAATGATATATATTTTTTAAAAAAATGATTTTAAAAAACTAATGTGAAATCAAGAATGTTAAAGAATAATCAATATATTGATAATATAATCAGTTTATGTTTATTTATGACCACTGGTAAGATTTTACAATATGTCTTTGTCTCTTGGCAATTCGACCCTTGTGGTGACTGGGAATGACGGAATAGTCCCACTGTAGCTCATGCATGTCGTAAGAGGCAACTAAAATGGGTACCGAGCATCTGGGGGTATAGCCGGGCACCCTGCCTCTGGGGATTATATCAGGAGACCTTAAGGACTTGCCTTCTTCAGGTAAGTACGGGCATCATGTCCCCATGGCACCCTTATGATCTTTTTCTTTCCCATGGGATTTACTGTCTTTGGTACACAAGTTTTGTCTTTTATTTTTTTCGATTTCTTCACGTCTAGACCGCAGTTAAAATCTTGTTTGGTACAGCATAGCCACATCTGGCTCTTGAGTCAATAAATTTTACATTCATTCACTCACATATTTTGCAATTAATCTCCAGGGCCACTAAAACTGGAAAATACCAGTAAACTAAATATTCCTTGATTAATTTAATTTCGTGAGTTAAAATGCCTATTTTGTAGAATTGTAAGGAATTTAATTTTATTGTATTAGTAAGGTAATCTGTAGCTAAGTATATTTATTTCAAAAGATTAATAAATTGGAAGCATGAACTACAAGACATAAGCAGTTTTCCCTCAGCGATTTAAAATTTGTGCTAGTCATATTTATGTGAAGTACCTGATATTTCTCTTATTGTAATAAGCTTTAAAAATTATATTTTTGCTCATAATAATTGTATTTTTTAAAAAATTCAGTAATACTTAAAATATAATTTGTGTTTTGAAATGATTACAAGCATAAATGTACCTTATTTAATGTGTATTGTTTGTGAGTTAAATTTTGGCTGAAACTACGCATATTTGAAAATTTAATTCTTTAGTTAGGTACTCTTGGTGCTGGAAATCATTATGCAGAAATTCAAGTTGTAGATGAAATCTATGATAAACTTAATGCTAGTAAAATGGGCATTGATGCTAAAGGCCAAGTTTGTGTCATGATTCATAGTGGCAGCAGAGGATTTGGCCATCAAGTTGCTACAGGTCCTTTTAATGTTTTCTTTTTAATTTCATCATGAAATAGTATATTTTTATTATTTTGGCTATTAATATCTGTATTATTTTAATGAGAAAATTAATTAAATTCTGTGTTAGAATCATACATGTTATGATACTATATTTTCTTTAAGAGTAATAAATGAAATCATTTCTAATCAAGTCTAAAAAGCATAGTAATTGAAAATTGTTTTCGGTATTATAAAAAGTATGTTAAATGAAGTTTTTCATTAATTTTAAATTAATTTATTACTTTAATTCTGCATCTATCATTATAAGTTATTTATTTTATATGATAAATGAACAAATGGTTAATTTCATTCATGAGTTGTAATATTAAGACATAGTTACATTTTAGTCTTCTGGATGTATGTTTTTTGTATACTTCAGTTTCTTAATTTATTATTTTTGTACTTGGATTTTTTAAAATTATCTGTGATTAAAAGTATCTTGCAATATAAAAACACAATTGAGGGAAAAAAATAATTTCAAAATATAATTCTAGATATGCATATACAAGAATTTATCACAATTTAAAGTGGAAAATACTTAAAAGCAAAATATATGAATCCACCCTCCCATGAAGTACAAACAGATGCTCTAATAAAGTAATGTGTCAAAGATTAGCATTATTATTCTACAATATATACCCAAAAGAAATTTTAAATAAAAAATGTTTCCTTTATCATTAAGTGGTGGTTTCCATTTTATTAATGCAACTTGATAAATTAAAATAAATCCTGAAGTACTTTTGTTTAAATTTAATTATTAAATTAAATATTGATAATGCAAATTTCCCCTCTTTCTGTAGATGCTTTAGTTGCAATGGAAAAGGCCATGAAGAGAGACCAGATTGAAGTCAATGACAGACAGTTAGCTTGTGCTCATATTAATTCTCAAGAGGGCCAAGATTATTTAAAGTCAATGGCTGCTGCTGCAAATTTTGCATGGGTCAATCGTTCAAGCATGACTTTTCTAAGTAGACAAGTCAGTGTTGTAATAATTTTTATTGGTATATTTTTTAACTTAATATAAAAAAAAATGTTATAGTTTATCTATTACAATCATGCGTGTGTGTATGCTCTATAAGCACTTGCATAACTTAATTGCAAACATTTAAACCTCTGAAAAGCTGCCATTGGATTGGAATATTGGCATTATATGCCCCATCCACTAAAAAGGTAACCCAATAGTTGCTCTAACTGTGAAGGTATTAGGCTTCTATGAGCATGTTGTAAAACCTCTTTAATATTCTGTTTCAGAGACTTGCCCCATTTGTCGAATCTGAAATTGGCAACTGTTAATAAGGGCTTAGGGAAGAAAATCCACAATAGACCAAATTTTTTTGTTTGCATCAGATTCTTGAATAATCAACTGAATATGGTATTGACACTCATCATATATAAATTGACTTTAAATTTACATTTGATAGTGTAAGTAGGAAACATCTAGTGGAAGAAGTGTATGAATTTAAAATTCCAAGTAAATTGATTAGACTTGTGATGTGTAATTTGAGCAACACCAGCTGTAAAATTAATTTAGGAGGGCTTTCTCAGAGGGTCAAATTGTTAATAATGGTGTTTGATAGGGGGGTGACTCTTTCATTTCTCATCAACGTTGCGCTGAAAAAGTTATTTGTGTGATTCAAACCACGGCAATCACAGAGACATCTTCTCCATATCAATTCAGCTTATGTTACTGATATTGATATCATTGCTAGGAATGTCTCAGCGTTGAGAGAAGCATTCTCTTCTTTTAAAATTGCTGCAAATTGTATGAGATTGATGGAAAATAAAATCTAAAACCAAGTATATGCCTGTAATGAAAATGCCATAAAGTGTTACACTCAATCACTTAAAAATTGGCTCTCATGGGTTTGAAACTGTATCACATTTTGATTACCTTGGATATATGGTTAACACTTAAAATGACATATCTGAGATCCAAAATCATATTTCACTGACTAATAAAATGTTCTTTAGTCTCCACTCTTTACTGAAGTCCTGTTTTCTCTCTAAAAAACAAAGCTTCTTATTTATAAAATTGATCGACCAATTCTAATGTATGGCTTAGAAACTTAATCTCTAAATAAAAATGGAGAATACAAAATTGCAGTTTTGGGAGAAAGGTTATCTGAAGTATTCTCGGTGGCATAGAAGAAAATGGTGTTTGGTGAAGATGTTTTATTTCTGAAATTAAGAGAATTTTTAATGAGCCTGGTATCATTAAATGTATTAGAATGAAATGAATGAACTGGGTTTCTCATATTGTTAAAATGGATGAAAAAACTCCAGTAAAGAAGATTTTTGTTGCAAAGCCTTTTACTAGTTGGAAAATAGGAAGACCAAAAGATTGGTGGTTTGATTTTGTTGAACCAGATTTTAAGGCAACTGGGGAGAGGAACTGGTTGACTCCAAGGCAAAAGGCAGGTTATCTTGGAGGAATCGTCAGATAAAGGCTTCGGCTCACCCTGAGCTGTCCAGTCTAATATGGTGATAGTTTTTTTGTTTATGAAAACCATTTTTGTAATACTAGAATATTGCTGGAGTTAGTCCAATTGTATCAAATTTCAAAACTTGTAGAAATTTTAAATGAATCTAATCATGCATGCATCTCTTTCAATAGCTAAAAAATTACTTAATGGGCTGTATCATTATCTACCATTTTGGTAAGATGATTTTTAATTTAAGTCGGCAAATAGTTTGTGTTGAATGTTTTCACATTTCACTTCAGTTTTTTTCCTTCATTGATATTAGTTATATATATATTACAAATTAAGCATCTTTCTTTATTTCTAGGCTTTTGCTAAAGCATATAATATGACACCTGATGATTTAGATATGCATGTTATTTATGATGTGTCTCATAATATTGCTAAATGTGAGAAACATTTTGTGAATGGAAAGGAAAAAATGCTTCTAGTCCATAGAAAAGGTTCAACAAGAGCTTTTCCACCTCATCATCCATTGATTCCTGTGGATTATCAGGTATATTTAATACTTATAATGCTGAATATCTGTGCTACATTGAATCAAGATTTGAAAATATGTTTTAATATACATGTATTTTTTCCTTCTTAAACAATTAGCTAAAATGCTATTGTATATATACTAAGAAATAATGTTAATTTAAAATTCTAGGGGAAATGAACATCTATCTGAGAAAATGTCAGGCTTTCTAGAATTATTTTAAAACTAGTATGAAAAAAGATTTTACTTTTAACTAAATGAGAAATAATTGTATTGTCCTTCCAAAAGTGAAGTATTCCTGCATATTACTCCCGATTTTTCTTCTGGTTATATTTGAATGAGTGACATTCAAACAGAAAAGATGTTTCTAGTTATTGTTATCAAAACATCCAATTTACTTATGTATCATACTTAATATTTAAAATGAAGTTAAGCAAGAGACATAAAATTTCTCCATTTGATTCATCTTAAAATATTTTTGCCTTAAAAAATAGTATCATTATTAATTAGTTGTTATCTGCATATAGTATTCTAAGCTTGACTGCATACCAAATATTATTTCTGAAGTTGGTATTGAATGCAAATAAACTATTTATTTTCAAAAGTCAGAAAAAGCTTTATAAAATTATTTTATTTATAGCTTACTGGCCAACCAGTTCTTATTGGTGGTACAATGGGAACATGCAGTTATGTACTAACTGGTACTGAAAAAGGAATGGTAGAAACATTTGGTACTACATGTCATGGTGCTGGCCGAGCATTATCCAGAGCGAAATCTCGTAGAAATTTAGATTATCAAGATGTTCTGAATAATTTAGCAGACATGGGTATTTCTATTCGAGTAGCATCTCCAAAATTAGTCATGGAAGAAGCTCCAGATTCATATAAAAATGTAACAGATGTTGTTGATACTTGTCATGAAGCTGGTATTAGTAAAAAATGTATTAAATTACGACCCATTGCTGTGATTAAAGGATAAGGGAAATAAAACTTTTTTATCTGATTCATTTTCTTACATTTTTGTTTCATTTGAATAGCTATATTAATTGTTAACTATTTAAATTAATATAATTTATTAATAAATCTGAAATGCAGTGTAAAGAGTAAATTAATAGAACTTGCTTCCCAAATTTACTCTGCAAGATTCATATTTTAAAATTTAATAATTTATATATTTTTAGTTAAAAAAATGTTTTTAATTTTTAAAGAAACTTTCATGTAGATTTTGTTCAAACCAAATTATAAATCTTTTTCATAATTAAAGCAAATATATCAGTAAAACATGAACCAAAATTTTAATAAAATTTAATTAAATATTTTAAGAAAAATATAAAAAATATTTTCAGTTTTTTAATTGTTTAATGTAAAGTGATAAATATTGTAACAAACCTTATATATATATATATATAAAAGGAGATATAAATATTGTATGTTAATATATGTTCTGAAGATTTTATTACATTAAATGAACAATTTATTTAAAACAAAAAGAGTTTTTATAAAAAAAAATTGTTTTACACATACATTATGCTTTAGTACTACTCTTATTTTTTATAAAGTTAAGTTGTAACAGTTGTTAAAAATCTGATCAATAACAGCATGTATGATCTTCCAAAATTAATTTGCTTCCTACAACAAGTATTACATGGTAAAAAAATACCAAGTACACTTTTATACCAAACTCTAATGCCTTTTGTTTGACTTTAATTTATTCCTTTACTGTATGCTAACAGTTTTGCTTTTCTAACAGATGCCTTGACAGAAATACTTATTTTTGTTTCTATTTTGTCTGCTAGTTTTTCATTTAAAATATTTTTTTTGGTGTTGGAAGCAAATATAGGTAGTTTTAGAATTTTAATCCACATGTTTATATATAAATTTTGTTAAGGAATAACTTAATGAATCAATGAAATTAATAAAGCAAATTTTTAAATTTGTTTTCTTTTCCATAATTAAAGGCTCTTGAGTTATTTAATGTATTGTATGTAGTTTCAAATTTTCTGTTTTTAATGCAAATACCTTTTTCACTTTTATAAGAAAAAAATTATAAAATAAATTTTCAGTTATTAAAATTTTTCATTTGAATGCATTTTTTAAATGACAAATAAATTTACTACTGTAATATGTAAGTGATTCTAAAGATTTTTTTTCAGATTTTGAGTGAGTTTAAACTTTGCTCTTTTTCTGGGCTAGTAAAATGCTTTGCTCTTTTTCTTGATAAGTAAAAAGTATTAAGTCTTAAGAATCAAGCCAAATGTATGTATGCATCCTTGAGTGTAGTTAACTCTAGAAATCAATTATTTACAATTTCATATACATTATATTGATAAAGCAGGACAATTGGATAATCATTTAATTAAATTATGATACTCGATTGCAAATCTTTTAAAAACAAAATGTAACTAACATACTTTTTTAAAAGTGGATATTTGGATTACTGCCCATTTATCATTGTCCAATTGATTTTATGTTTAACAAAACATATAGTTAATATTTTACTTTGATTATTCAGAATATGGGATATATGTATGCAGATATAGTCTGAAGTCTTCCAAGTAGATACCTTTAGAACCAGTAATAAATAATTCTCTTTTGCAATTTTTAGTAACTTATTCAAAAATAGAGATTTATTTACTATGTATTAAATTTTAATATTCAATGTATTATTTTTTAAATAATTTTGAATAAATATTATGACATTTATTAATATATTGCAATAATAATTGAAATACATAGTTTGGCATCTTTTTATGTGATTTATATCTTGAATGAATTTGGCGACTTCCTTTAAATATACAAATGTATGTTTTTTAATGCTTGTATGAAGAACTCTGAAGAATTTCTTATACCTCTAAAATTAAGTTGAAAACTTGTGTTTTAATAGGCAAAAGAGCTATTTAAGAGAGTTTGGCTTGTAAGAAAGGCCTAATAAATATGATATATATGGCATTTAGATTTCATGTATGATTCCTTCTTAATATAAAACAACCAAGTACTTTCTTGAGCTGATAGAAGAGGGGACTGTTCAGCCAATAAGGTTGATTTTGAACCCAAAAAAAATGTTTGTTCATATTTACATTGCAAATACAGAGGAAAAAAGGAAGCAAATATTGAATAATTTTGCTAAATTCTTACTGTGGGCTTGACTTTTGCTATATATATGCTTGAGTCAACTGAGCAATGAAAGCTAAAATAAGGGTATGGTAGAGAAATTAAAATATATTTGTTAATTTCTTTAGGTAAACTGGATCAATTACAATTAAAAAGTATTCTATCAAACATTATTTTATAGAATTTCAATTTGAAAGATTAACTAATTTGAATTAATTAGTTGCAAATAATAGAATCAATCAAAAATTAAAGAATTTTCATTTGAATTATAAGATGAAATTATTTCATAATGTCGAAAGTTTTGATACTGATTTTTGATTATTAAGATGAACTGCTGGTGGATGATGTCCCAAGTAATAATAATAATGATATGAAATCTGATATCTTTGAAGATCCAGGTTATGATATCCATAAGGAAGAGAAATTATTCCTACAATTTGAAAATTTAATTCTTGAGCGTCTTCAGCTTTTCACTGTATTGCAGAATCATGTTCTTATTATCCAAATATTTTGAACATGTCTTTGAATTCCAGTGTAAGCTAAAGAACTGGATATCACAAAAAGACTAATGTTGCAAATATATTTTGAATTTTCAAAATGTTAAATTATTAATTATTTAGCCAGAAGTCTACTGCATAAAAGGAAACAGTGTTCTCTCTCTTAAGTTTTGTGTATTTCTATCATATTGTCTCTTCTAACAGTAAATGATTTGGCATCCTTTGACAAATGGTGCTCATTATGGTTCCATTTTTTTTTCCCCATTCATCTATTATAAACATGCCTGACTTGTTTGGAAGAAACCCCTGCTGTAATATGTCTGCATTTTTCTTTAAAAGCTATTTATATTGTATTTAATATTTATCCTGGACATTTTTCGATCTATCATTCTTAAAGTGGTTTTAAAAACTTCAGTAATATTTTTAACAATTGCTTGGTGCTGCTGAGCCAGAGAAAGAGATTTGGCTCTTGCACCATGAAACCTAATAGTCATGCTCTCAATATCAAATCTCAGCGATAATTCTAATTAAAAATGTAAATAATAGGAGTTTCATTTTAATAAAATCAAGTGAAAAAATTTAAATCTGTTTCAATTGAATAGCATTTACTTTTAAATTGCCTTCATAGGCTTAATTCTCATGCCTACCTTCTTAGGTAGGCATGAGAATTATGACCTTGAGGCATTTTAATGATGTTTTTTTCTTTCCCATGGGGATGAAATGCTTGTGGTAAACAGGGTGATGGACCCACAAAATACCAAGTGATCCTTCTCTATTTCGACCATCCATCTTCCCCCCCCCCCCAATTTTTCAAATATCTAGATCACAGTTGCACTTTGTTTGCTCTTGTTTAGCCATATCTGGTGCAAATACCATTAAATTTCACCATCACTCCCTCCCTCACATTTCTTTTAAATCTTTGAAGGTATATCATTTTCATTTCCTTAAATTTCTACAGATTTTCCTTTAGCAGTTTTATATCATTTGTAACTCATTACTGTCATTTTAAGCAATTTTAGAAAATTATGTAACATGTCTAATTATTTAATGCAAGGGTTTTTTTACCCCCACTTTTTCCTTTCATATAAAATTTTCTGTATAATATGCTTACTGTGCGAAATGTATTTTTAATGCAAAATCAGAAATTAGGAGTGTTTATGAATCCCTATTTAATTTTTAATATGACATATAGTTAGTTGTAAGTAATTATTAAATGTTTTTAGAGAAAAGAAATTCATAACACTTTGTAAGAAGTATATATGACTTTATTACACATCATCAAGAATTTATGCAAAAGGTGATATTTATATGTATATTATACAAATCTTTTGTACAATAGTATTTTTCATAAAATTCGTAATAAACACTTTTAAGTACTCAAATACTTTGTGTTCCTGTTAGTTGTAGACACAAAGGGGAATATTTATATCTGCACATCTTACATAAACTCATGGAGGCAGCCTGAATACTGAGTAGAACACAAATAACACTCAACACAAAAAAAAAATCACACCATAAATATATAATGCTTTTTTTTACATCATTCAAAAAATTATTAAATCTCGGTTGTAATTCAAGTAATAAATATATGCTCAAGGAAACTAAAACTACATGAGGTAATATAAAGGAATAGCTATCAATATTTGTTATATCTGTATATTTCATTCCCATCTGTAAATTAAAAATTGATAAAACATAAGTGCTATGCAATTTTTTTTTTTCAAATTATCAATTGCTCTGTGTCTTTTCTGCATGTTGTGTTACATAATTATATCTGTCAGTACATTGGTTTTAATGCTAACTAAGCAGTTTTAATATTAAGTTATTTAAACTATTTTTGATATTTTTAAAGATATTAAGAAATATGAATTAAAGTTTAGTGAGAAGATAGTCCCACAAAACAAATAATTGTTATTATTGCTGATTATGTAAAATTTAAAAATTATTTCTAGTCTTTTATTTATATTATACATATTTAAGTTTTTCCCCTAAAATAAACTTTATTTTGTGTAAGAGTTAAAATGTGGCCTAATTTTTAAGTTAGTGCATAAAATTATTTTTATATTACGAAAATAAATTATAATATGGTAAATTTTCAAAACAAATTATACATAAAGGTTTATGATCACTCAATAAAAAAATTTTGGGTTTCAAAATTGTACATCTAACTGTAATCATATTTATGCCAAAAATATTAAAATAATTATTAGCTACATACATATAAATAAATACATGTTTGACCACTGACAATCAAATAAGATTTAAGGCAGTTTTGTTGTACAGTTTAATGTACATTTTAAGAGTTTAGTGCAAAGATTTTTAAGAGTCAAATACTGCTGTCAAAAAGTTCCATGTATAAGAAAGCTGTAGGAAATATACTGGAAGTAAAGTGCTAGAAATATTAATTATGAATATTACATTTCAAAACAGTATTTAATTTACCTATCTCTATATTCTGAACCTCATTCTATATACCTGCAAGAAACTAATTTAGATCACTCTGATTGATTTAAGTAATAAGTTAATAAACATTATATTCTTAACATTCTCTGGGCTATTTGTTTTTATTTATATCCAATGTGCAGAAGGGGGAATGTGCGACAGTAACAGCCAAATGTTCTGAAACCTTTAACAATTTATATTTTAAGATTTAATAATTTTGATCATTTACAGAGCTACAGTTCAAAGTTACATAAATCTCAACTTTTCAAAAAATATATTAGCCGTGCATACAATATCAACATGTTTTTCTTTTATTTTCCATTTGATATTTTAAAATTATTTTAATGCAGGCTCTTGTAAAATTTTCTTAAATTGTTTAAAATATTTATATATATTATTGCTCATAAGATTTGCATAACTTTTTCATTTTTTGTATGGCAAGTGACAGGAATTTAGTGTTAACAAATTGCATATATGTGAATTACTTTGGATAATTTTTCATTAAAATGTTTGCAGTATTTCCTTTGTAATTTAATATAGGATTATTGTGACAGTAAGGAAACATTACAAAGTTTTCTCATAAAATTCTACTACATTCACGCTTTGTGTAATTTTAAATGATTATTTGAAAGGAAATTTTTTATTAGAAATTGTATGTAATTCGAATCTGCATTTTCTAAAGGAATTTTTCTGAAATAAAATTTATGAATTTGAAATGTTCCACTAATTATACATTTTTCATTCATGTCTTGAAAATGAAATAAAAATAAAATTCTGTTATGAAATGTTTAATTATTGCAAATAATTTAAGTAAGATGTTATATTTTTAGATTTCTATCATAATAAAAAATATAGGTTTATTTTAAATTCTTCTGTCCTTAAAATGTTAAATATTTTTTTAGTGTCTTAGGAAATTGTAAATGATATTTTAAGCTAACATTTTTCAAATGTTAATGGAATTTTTTATAAACCATCAATATATGATGTTTTAAAGTTATATATATAATTCTTTACAGTTATCAGTTAATTTAGATGTTAATAATTGCATAAGCATTGTTAAGCATTTCTTACCTTTGTTGTAAAGAGTGTTAAGTTTATTTAACAACAGAAAAATTTTTCTCTTTAACTTAAGGTCGAATACATCTTTAAATTACGATCTACATATTTTTTTAACTTGTAAATATCTCAAAACTTTTAGTTTTTCTCTTAAAATTACGCAATTTTTTAATATTTCTCTTACAGATATAAGCTCCATATCAAGGTTTCGATCTGACCTGTAGCTCTTTAAAGTGTTCAAAACTATTTTCGACCCTCTATAAATAGGATAAAACTTTCTTATTATGTAGTTAAATGAGGGTGAGAAACAACATTCCTGAATACCCTGAGAGAGAAGTGTTTAACTTTTTTTGTTTTTTTATTTTTACATCTATTAGTCTTGGATTAGAGATAAAGGGGTAGGTGCAAATCGCTGGCCCTCTTTTCTGAAGGCACTGAGACAAGAGAATACATTTTTATTTTTTGTTTACAAACTGCGGATCACAGATCCAATGAAAATAAATACTTTTAAAGTTCAATAAAATTCCAGCTCAACATGTTTTCTTTGTCTTTTGTTTGTATTCTTCCTGTATGCAGCAGGCAGCAAAACTTTCAAAAGCTCAAGATAATAATGGATTTAATGCAATTAAAGAAAACCTGAAAAATCAATGATGTATAAATTTACATCAGAATACATATATCTTTTATATTAGAAGATTATAAGGGGACGCTTTTTGTATACGGTTAAATACCGTCTCTAATTTATAAAGCATCATCCATGTGAAACATAATGAAGGTAAGTGATTTTTGTAATCGTTTAAGGAATTGTATTTAATTTTCCCTCTCATTATTTTTCAACGGGCGTTTATTCAAAATTCGTAAATATATTATAAATCGCAATAAATTTTAAAAATATTTTAGTTTGGATGTATCGCCTGTTCATTGAATCTATTAGAGAACTGATTCCAAAAGTGGACATTTATCGTTACACATTGTTTCCGTCGGTAGGAAATCGGGCCATAATGTAGCTGATGGAGCAATTAATTTTTTTTTAAAAAAAAAGTGCTTTCCCTTCTAATTTTGTACCAACTTTGTAATATAATTTTCCTTGACGAAATGTTTGGATGCCAAAATAAAATTTATGATTGTTAGTTATTTTCTTAGACTTATTAATTTATGCGAATGCAACAAACATGAGCAAGATTTCTGCAAGACAAAAGGAAATATGAGAATCAGATAATGAGGAAGGTTAAATGCATATATTTTTTTCAAATTGATTTAGAATAATTCAGTTTCTTGATTGGAATAATATTTAAGTTTTACTACTGCATTTTTAAACAGCTTTACACCATAATTGTTTCAAAGAAAAATTATTGTTTATTTTCCATTTTCTTTGGAATTTTTGATTTTAACAATGAAGTAATAATTGTATAAAAAATAATTTTAGCGTATTTTTAAAAAATTTGATGCTAAAATAAAATCTGCCATAATTGAAATCATTATTCTATATACATTTTTAAACGGATCATATTTTTTAAATGGACCGATGTTTACGGTGTCCATTATAATCAATATATCTTAAGCACCAATACATTTTTTTTTTTGTGGACTATTCTTTTACCACTAACTAGTTTGAAACAATATTTTTTTACTCTAGTATTTTTTTTATAAAAAAAAAATATAATTAACAATATGATTATTATGCTAAAATATTTTACATTATTCATAAACATTCTATAAACACTAATGAGGAAAAAAATCAAGACAGCATTTAATATCTAATCATCAAACAAGTTATAATTCTGGTGTTCAATCAAATGAAATGAGCTATTTAGACGATAGGATATTTCATAAAACCTAATAACTTTTTTAATATTTATGTTATATCATAAGGACACTTGTTAGATGCCTATAAATGAATACTCATATCAACTAAAGCATATTCTCACTCAGTATGATTGTTTCAATAAATTTGTTACTAATTTGTGAATCTAACAGATTTAACAAATGCAGTCTAAAACACTTTAAGGTGCAACATATTTATAATAAATGATAAAATATATTCTCCGTAGATTTAAAATTAAAAGGAAAACAAATCACAGACTCTGAAAGTTTTACTATACCTGTCCAATTACCACTTAGCTTCTTATTTATCAAACTTTCTTCAACAGCCTAGTTCAGTTCCATATTATGAGATAAGCCATGGGGGTTTAATACCCTTCTTGTTTTGTTAGAGTAGTAATGGTTAACACAGAATATAAATATTTTTGACTTCATTTGTACATAATACTATAAATCTGTGTCTTCTGTACTATGAAGTCCTTTAGCATCCGGGGTCGTTTCTGTTTGTTCTAGATTTATTGTTACATTCCTGGGAGACGATACACTGTTGCCGTTGTGAGATATTGAGTTATCTGCTGCAGTTTCAACCGTCCGTATTGTCAGTTGATCACTTTCGATATCTGTAGTTATTAAACTTTCATGTGAGTCAGGTTCTGGGGTTGATTCGAGGCACATGTGAGGCATACTTTGTCGACGTTCCAATTGTAAAATCTGATGAGCTGCCATGTCCATTTCTTCTTGCGTTAGATTAATTGCTTCAGCTAGTTCTCGCTGTGTTGCACGAACGAAGTCAGGATCACAATATTTACCAAGTCCTTGTTCTAACAGCACCTAAGAAGCGATAATAAAATCGACATCAGATCAATGAAGGAACTGCGGGAGTGAAGAGCATTTGAGAATCAAGATTTAACTAAAACTGCTTGAAATTAGTCTCAGATAGTTGTAATTGTTCGATTGAATCATATCAATTAACCGATGAAGAAATGCTCTACACCATTCAATAACAGAATAATACTTGTGAATGCTTTCCTGCAATTTTATGGAGAGGAAATAAACCCTTAAAATTGCATTTTTATCATGAATAAAATCTTAGATGTTAAAATGTCATGTGAATGTGTCTAGGTTTTAACAGCAGAAACGATTTTTTATGATTTAATGCATTATATTGGGAAGGTAAAAGTATATATAACACATCAATCAATAACCCGAGACTAACCCAGAGGCGCTCGTAGTAAACCAGTAACCGGTCTTCTAGAGTACGAACCTTGAAAGTGTCAAAATTTTAAGTCGGACCAGAACAGCTGAGTTATCAGGTTGGAGGTAAAGTCGTTTTGTAGTTTAAAATGGAAAACCGAGTTTCGTGTTCTATAAAACATTGTTTTTAATGCAAAACACTGCAAGGAACAATGGATTGAAAATGTTACCGACTCTGTCCATCAAAGACACGACGGTCGTGGTTTGCGAGTTTAAACGTGGTCGTACCGACACAAATGACGCAGGAACGCTCAGGTAGACTCGTGGAAGCGTTACACCGGAAAATGAGTGAAGTGACAAAAATTATAATGAAAGATCAAGTGAAGCCCGTGAGATTGCTGAGATGACACAGAATCATATGGAAGGTATTTACTGAAAAAGGTTTTTTGAAGTGAAGTGAAAAGGTTTTTTCAGAAGTGGGTGCCGGTTGCTTTCGATGAACAAAACAGCCAACGAGATCGATATTCAGAAAGCTGTTTATCCTATGTTTACTCAGCAACAAAAAAGATTTCTTGCGGGAAAAAAAATGGGGAATTTGAAAAAGTGTTGAACGGATTGCATTATCACCTTTAAAAGGTGATTAATAAAAGTGTGGTTATTGATGAATAAAAAATGTTGTTTTTTCAATGTTAGTCTCAGGAGTTATTGATTGATGTGTTGTATATACTTTACAGAAATTTTATCACAGAAGAGAAAGTTTAAGATCAAGCTAAAATGCATAAACTTTGAATGGTTCAACTAAAATATATATTCTATATTGTTTGAAAAGACGTGGGAAGTTTCAGAATTAGCTAGATCGAAATAAACACTAACATTCACTAAATTTTCGATTTTCCCGCGCGTAGGCATAAGATTAATCAAAACCAAATTGATGTAATGTATCTTATATACTAAGTGTTTTGTTTGTCGATCAGTTAGTAGAACAAATAATTCGGCGAAACGAAATTCTAATGATAGAAAAATGCAAAATGGTTAATCATAAGGTAACAGTATTTGCAACCATATTCATCGTTTTGTACGTCATTTCATACAAATAAATTTCTAGATTTGAAAATTATTTTCCTCGATGTTTATTAAAACTGAGTATTAAATGAATTAAAGGCCTAGAGGAATTTTATTTCACTAAATAAATGATTAAATGTAAAATAGTAAAATAATTTTAAAAATAGTAGTTTTAATTCAGCTTGAATTAGATTAGCTGATAAATATATCCAGTTTTAAAGAACAATTAAATAAGTGCTAGATTTTAGAAAAACAATCCAATAATTTCTTTATAGAAAATGTAGTTTCTTTAACGTTGAACTTAGTTATTTTTAATGATGAATTCAATAAATGATCATCAACACATATAGATATTTTAGTCAATTAAAGATTTAAATACAGTTTTATTAAGTTTTGATATTGCATGGAATGCATTTTTGAATAATTATCTTTTCACTAAGATTCGTTTGAAAACAGTACTATGAATAATTATAATTCAATGAAATATATTTGTAGAAAAACTTAATCTTACAAAAGAGTGAATTTAATTTTCAAAAATACAATTAAGGTAAAAACTGAGCAACGACGATAAACAAACAAGTATTATTATTACTGACCCTTCCTATAAGACTCTCTGCACTCCCTAGGATATCTGCATTTGTTATGTCTCCAGACTTTGATTTCAGTGGAGAATCACTGTTCCATCCTAATGATGTATCACGGGAACCTGAAATATTATAAGAAATATTGGTAATTTCTCATTTTTCTTTAAAATAAGTTTGTTTGTTTTACTTTGAGATGTTTATTAGCTAACTGAGTTGTACAAAATATTTTCTTCAGGAAAAGTCTTGCCTAAAAAACTCGTCGTCAGAATTTCATTCAAGCATTTGCTGTTAAAATGAAGAATGTTATTAGATATTATTTGTGGCGTTATATATATATGACACTTCTATTAACAAAAATTCTTTTAATGATTTTTTTTTTTCTATAATAAATTTTGATAAGGAAATAAAGAATGTATTTGAAGATTTTTCTTTTGAGAATTTTTACGAATTCCTAGAACCGTATTTTAAATATGTAATTGTGAATTCCACTTATTTTATATACTAATTTCAAAATTTTTTCATGTGTGAAATACATGATTTATTATAATTATTTATTTTGTATTTTTGTTCGATACTTTTTTATATCTAATGCATCTTCAATAGTAAATTTCACAATTCTGTTTTTTTTACTTAACAGTATAAAACTTTCACGTTTAAAATTGGCTTAAATATTGAATTCATTTATGCTCTAAAATTTAAAAAATTTTCGGCTGTTGAAAGTAGTGTATTCTTGAGTTTTATGACAACAATTGCAAAAATAAATTTTCTTTAATCTATATTGTAGACTTAATCCTTAATTTAGTATTTCCACTTACAGATAAAAGAGCATCATTTCGGCATTTCATGGCATTTTGCATCTTAATATCGACGATTATAGAAGTTTTCCTTATTGTAATTATGCGATTGTAAAGATATTTCTGCATATAAGAACGTGAATTTTTATTAATTCTCAACGCATATAAATACAAAATTACATCTTAATATCCTACCGAGTGAGATTTCACTGGGTGCTTTTTTTTTCAAATAAGGTTCATTGTTTTAATTCTTATTAGCTTGTTATTATTATTATTATTTTCCTTACCTAAAGATCTTGAATTTGCGAAAAATAGTTGCATTTTTTGAACTTCTCATTTCTTTAAATAGTGCTAAGCGCAACTTAAATTGTAGTATGGAACCATTATAATTAAGAATTTTAAATTTGCACCTAAAACCTAATGAGTATTGTCATACATAAGCCAATTTTTTTTTCTTCAAAACTGTTAATATCAAGCATTTTAAAGTATAATTATGCTACATTTTTTTTTATTTAAAATCATATTTTTACATAGCGTAATTTTGAATGCAAATAGGAACAAAATTTTCTTATTAATGATATATCTTCTATATTTTACTAATTCCTCCTATTTTTTTCATCGCCGCTCTGTGTATCAAAATAGTATATAATTCGAAAAAATGAGAAATAACGCTTACCATGATATGAAGCTCTGTGAGTAGGTATGTGTGAAGATCCATCGCCTAACCTTCTGCGTTTCTTCCACTGATCTGTTGATGGTTGAACGCCCGCAACAGCCATCGCAGGCAGATGAGCAAAGCATAGTGAAGCGGCTATGTGTCTCATGTGTCCACTTTTAGACTCAGAAGTTTCGTCAGGAGGATCCTCCGTGGACGAACCACGGAGATCACCACAACTGTGAGTACTGGAAGACTGTCGTACAAGAATGGGTCTTTCGTGACTATCTCTCTTGCCAATACACGGAAGGCGAAATGAAGCCGTGGTTCCCCTGTTAGGAAATTTCCTTGGTGGTGGAGTTGGAGGTCGCAAGCTAACCATTTCGTCGTCTTCTTTCACGCAGAGACTGCTCCAAATATGATGAATAATTTAATATGATATTGAAGGCAAATTAAATGAGACAACCTGATATATTTTTCAATATAACGTCTAAATCAATTTTATTCGAATTTCTCTCAACAGATTTTATATTTTTGAAATCCGTAGAGAGAAATTTGGACACTTAGTAACAAATGTTTATTTATCTTTAAGTGTGTTATGTTTCATCTTTGAGTCATCAACACATATAAAATAAAGGAGAACAATCTCAGTAATAACGAATATGTTTGTGTTTCCACCGTACATGTTTTATATTACTAATATATTTATAGACATATTTTATTGAGTATTTTTCTATATTATTATATTCGTGATAGACGCATCAAGTTCAAGATCGAGAAAGATCAAATTAGAAGTCAGTTGGACTGAAAATTACACGTTTAACTGTCCAAGAGGTTGTATGTGATAATATTAGCTTTGTACTTTTTACTTCCGATTCTATGCAAATTATATATATATTTATTGAAAAGAAATTATTTTAATGCTTAACCTATGAAAGTACTTTACTGACAGTTACTTTCATTATAACTACTTTATAAAAATACTTATATAATCAATTTGATCTCTTTTTAATGAAGATTATTGAAGAATGACAAACATGCTATAAGAATTTCCAATATGTGAATTATACGTTTTTCTATCGGATAATTCAATCCTGGCCAACCTAAGGCAACACCATGAAGAAAGCATCCAAACCATGTAAAATTTTCATCCTTCGCTTACCATAATAGGATATACAAATGATTAACATTTCGGTGAAAAAGCACATCAAATGCGTTTTTAGCGCCACAACAAAAACTAAGTTAAGGAAGAACAAAATGCTGTTTTGAGATACTGAAATTGCTTTTTTAGTGCGGTTGTTTTACGTGAGAAACTTCAGTATGCCTCAAAGCAGCATCATTCGAGCACGTTTCTAAGTTCGACCGAGAGAAAATTGTTTCTAATAAGAATTTGGATACTTTTCCGCGAAATCAATCATCGTGACGGAAGTAACTAAGCGGTCTATAATAGATGGATGTATGAGGAAACGGCAGACACACGGCACCGATCACACCCGCCTTGTCGCACCACTACGCGTGATGAAAGGCATATTGCGCACAAGGCAGTGATTTATCACTCTACCACATCAAGAACCATATCACAATTACGATTCATTCCACAACATTCAGTTTCCGCACGTACCATTCGATGTCGTTTGCAGCCCAGTGGAATGCCCGCAAGTCATCTATGGTGTGATTACCTTTGTCTCAAAGCTCAGGCGATTGCGTCTGCAATGGTGCATTGAACGGTAGACATCGACGATAGAATGACACAACGCTGTCTTTATGGTCGAATCACTCTTTTCCCTGCAACATCCCGATGGTCAGATTATAGTGTGAAGAGATCACGGAGAGAGTTCTCTAACTGTTGCCGAATACGTCGCTGTATTAGCGATGCATACAGTATATTTCGAGTGGTATTAGATTCCACAACAGCATCCCTTAGTCTTTGCGCTAGGTCTCTTAAGTCATAAAGCTTGTTATCTTCCTTTACCTTCAGAGCTTGCCTGCGACCATATTCCAATAAGACAATATGCAACCTAAACGTGGCACACAGTGTGAATTGCTGCCTTAGACTGTCTAGTTTAGTTTATATTAACGTCGCACTAGAAGCAACACGAGGGCTATTGGCGACGGACCTCGTAATTTTGAACCACGGTCAACTGACGAGGACTACAACTGAGCTGGCACACTCCTCTCCTAACATCCATACCACGCCACCGGGAGGACTTTGGGCCCCGAACAGATTTAAAGTGCAACAGCCTCGGCTACACGGCGGGTCTTTGGCGGCCAAGGATCGAACCCGCGACTGAAAGAAAATCGCCGGCCGCGAGTCTACGACCTTGACCACTAGGTTACTGTGACCCCGACTTAGACTGTCATTTTTCCCAAACTATCGCCTATCGAATACCTCAGGTCGATGATTTGAGAACGGCTGGCCAAGCTTATACCAGTCGGTGCTACTCAGATCAACTTTGGCGATGTGTGGAGGCAGCATGGGCTGCCATGTCCGAACAAGACACGTAAAGCCTCTTTCATTCACTGCCGAGGCGTGTAGCAGGGGTTATTGACCGTCATGGTGAAAACACTCAATACTAATTTCATCATCTTTCTCCCTTGGAAGTATGTTATGTATACAATCATTTCACTTTTGTATTGCGTGCTATTTGTCTAATAAATTTGACTTTGATATCTCTTGTCCTCCTTGGTGTTGCATTTTGAATGGTCAGCAAAGTTATTGATTTTCCACAAAGAAAATATATCTTTGCATAAATTAGTGGCTTGTTAAATCGACGCAATTAATGAAATTCTTACAAAAGATAGCTAGCTTATCTTTACTGTGTTATTCATATTACGTTTTAAACTCAAACGAAATCAATAATAGAACATATAGCGAAAAAGTAATTAAAAGTAAAAATATTGAAAAGGTTGTAATTTATCCTTCAAATGACACCATTTCTCTATTCATTGTCAGAATCACCATACACTGAATTAGGAATAGCAAGCTAATAACGAGTTACGTCTCCTCTGGCGTTGATAACGGCTGCCACTCGACGAGGCACAGATTCAAGAAGTTTGCGGCAGAATTCCACAGAAATAGTTTGTCAACATCGGCTAGATAATTCAATAAAGGTCGTTGGTGTTGTGTGATGTGCTTTCCCACCTTTCTTCAAAAACATTCCTAAGGTGCTCAATAGGATTAAGTCTAGGCTTGTAGGTGGTCAATTCATTTCAGAGGAATGCTCGTCCAATTATCCAGTCAGCCCGCCAACTGAGACCTGTGTGAGGTGCAGTTGTCTTGTTGTAGTGATCTATTTCCATGTGGATGACAGTACAACATAAATGCATGAAGGTGATCGCCCAGAAGCTCTGCGTACCGAACTGCATTTAAGAAGGTTAGTACAAGTAACCTAAGACCCTCTCACACACTGCTAAGAGACCTCTGACCATGATTGAGCTGCAATGATCATATACAATTACCATTTGCCATGCAGGATCCATGACTTCATAAGCTTGACGCCATATTCTCAGTTTCCATCGGCGTGAAATATTCAAAACAGAAACTCAGCATACTACATGTTTCCAGACCTCTAGAGACCGTTCTCTGTTTTCTCTTGTCCAGGCAAGATGTGCAGCATGATGGCATGCACTGAACAATAGTATTCTCCAAGATCTACGGCTCCCGAAGCCCATACGATGAGGCGAGCGTTGCACGGTCTGTTTATAAACTGTATGACTGGCGATGGTGCTCTAATTCAGCTGAGTCGTAATTTGAACTAATGTTTGACTTCGCTGGTTACGTACAATACGACTGCGCTGTCTCACACCATGCTCATTCAAAGATAATTTGCCGTTTGCCCCGATCGCTAATTTTCATCATTCTCGATGTATTCTTGACACTTTCGACCTAGAAAGACCTAGTCCACCGACGATTTCGGAAAATGAATGGCCCATGCTTCGATCACTTGTAATTTGTCCGCGATCTAAGGCGTCTAAATCAGAGGTTTTAACTATACTTGGAATTACAAAGATTAACAACCACAGTACTATTTATATATGCAGCTACCACAACATTCTCACGTTCGTATAAATGGGATACATTGCGACGCAATTTAATAGAATTGTCGATTCCACATTCAGCGACATTTCAATGTACACTGGCGGCCATTAAAATTGTAACACCAGTAAGAAATGATCTGACGTACGTAAAAATCTCATGAAAGGAAGAGTTTGGAATATGCGAATGATTAGTATTTCAGCACATTTAGACTCTGTAGGAGGGAGAAATTACCTCTGAAGCAGTGCAAAGAAGAAAAGTTGTATAGTGGATTTCTCATTCGGAAAGCACTTTGAAAGGTCAAAGTTTGCTCAGAATCCCGTGTTATGCCTCGAATAAGAAGAAAGGCTTACCAGCAATTGTCGAGATTCGATAGAGGCAGGATCGTTGCCTTTCGAGAATGTGGATTATCATTCCGTGATAACACCTGTAGCACTGGTCGAAATCCAACCACTATCATGCGAATATGGAATTAATGGGTTACTGAGGGTCATACTGAACGCCATGCAGGATCTCCATGCCCTCCCATGACTAATGTCAGAAAGGACAGGCATATTGCGAGGTTGGCCCAGCAAAACCGTACAATCACACCTCGAACCATTAGCCTGGAAAAAGGCATGTTTACTGCACGCCCAGTATCTGTTCGTATGATGCGACGGCGTTTGCAGCAGCACGGATTGTCAGCACGTCGACCATTCTTTTGACATGCAACGTAAAGGGAGATGATGACTCTGGTGCACCGAATGACAAAGCTGGATACAGGAGTGGCACTAAGTTGTTTTTTCTGACGAGTCCCGGTTCTGCTTGCAATATTCTGATGACCGTATACGTGTTTGGAGGATCCGAGGAGACCACTCTTCGTCTGTGTGCTTTCGATATCGCCATAGGAAGCATTTACTTGGTGTGATGGTTTGAACTGCCATTGGGTACACGACACGCACCTCTCTAGTTTGGATCGATGGGGATTTGAACGCAGATCGGAACATTTCTATCATCTTACGTCGAGTGGTTGTGTCCCATCTTCGAGGCCTGCCAAAAGTCATCTTCCAACAAGGTAATGCAAGACCACATGTTGCACGTCGTGTTCTGATCTTCTTCGGTACACAAGGTGATTGTTGCCTGGCCTGCACGGTCTCCAGATCTGTCACCCATTGAAAATTTCAGGTCATGGGTTGCTGAGAGACAGGTCCGCCACCCCTGCTCAGCTAATACGGTTGATGAAGTGTGGCATCAACTTGAAGCAGCATGGAATGAGCTGCCCGTTTCTGTCATCCGAACCTAGTTCGACTCCATGCTTAACTGGGTAAGGACTGTTTTAGCTACCAGGGGTGGCAGTTGTTTCTTATAAATTCGCATCCCTATAAGCCTCCAAACTGCTTGCAAATTAATCATTTTGTCTTTATGCCATACTATTTACGTATAATAAATATCTTTTCTGCGTTCAATTTTCTTCATAGTGTTGCAATTTTAATGACGAGCAGTGTATTTATTGAAAATAATTATAAAGAGAGTTACTATAACATCTGAAGGAAGAGAATTGGAATGAAAAATATATATTTTATCAAACTATTAAATCGCTTAATGGCAAAGTATTAATTATAAGGAATTAAACTTGAAAATAAAAAAAAAATGCTTTGTTTGTTTTTAGATATTAAAAATTATAAGCAAATGCTGAGAAAAAAATTTTAGTAAAAAATAATAGATTGTGAACTTTGTTTTGTATTTTCACCCTTCTAATCATTACATGATTTTTTTTAGAAGACGAAGAGAAAAAGTGTTAGGGCGAGATATATAGAGTTAACATGAAGTCCATTTAAACTTTAAGAATTCACGAAATAAAATGAATAATGATACGGAAATACGGTTTTCACTAAAATCATTACCAGTATTATCAGATTTTCATAACAATAAATGAAATGCAGTCCAAAAAGTTATAAACAGAGGGAGCTAACAAAAAATTATCTTCCGGACTATTGTATTCTGACAATGCTCCTGGAACAAACCAAAAATTCGTCAACATCTGATGATAATATATTTTGTGCATGAATCTTTAGTTTAAACGGACTTTTTACCTACACAATATTAAAGCTTGCATTTTTTTTTTTTTTTTTTTTTTTTTTTTTTTTGCTTTAAATGTTTCAATGGTGTTAAGATTCCGCGGTGGCTTTTACGATAGAGCTGCAATTTTACAGTAAATCTTGAGATGTCTTAATACAAAGCAAAAAGTAATTTGACATATTTTAGGGTATACATCCTTATTCATGCGCACATTTTGTAACAATTGAAGATAAAATGTAAAATCGAAGAATTAATTGGGATGTGCAATTTAATCTCCATCAAAGATAAAGACTTAAAACATATTAAATTACAATTCTGGTTTGATTAGATGTTTTAATTAAAGGTACCTTAAAAAGCTCGTGCCAGTCGCTTCATTTTTTCCTGGGGATGTCCGGCTTTGTGAACTGGAAGTGTTACTTTCGAAACTTTCCACTTTCGCCAGAGGACTCGGACTAGGCTGGTTTGATCGCAGCGAACGCAGCGGAATGTTTTCTTTCCCTGGAGAGTGTTCTTCTGTCTCGAGTGAGAAGCTGCCTTCATAGCTACTGGTGCTGCCCATGACTGAATAATTGATTTGAGGAGCTGTTGGTGGATTTGTGGGAGATACTTGAGTTGAATGGCTTGGAGATTGGTATAAGTAGACATTGTCAACCGATACGGAACTGAAAAAAAGAGAGAACGTATATTTTCATCATTAATGTTGTAACATGAACATGATTCATCATTAATGTTGTAAATTCGTGAACCTTCCCTTAACTAACATTTAAAGTTACTTTCTGATATTATACCAGCTCCTTTCAAACAAAATGGAAAATGCTTACGCAAATTAGGCAAACCTGAGATGTGGAATAAATAGATGTAGTTAAAGAAGTTGTTTAAATCGAAGAAGAATTGAATAAACGAGAATTAAAGTTTGCAAGTGTAATATAGAAAGATTGTGGTGAGAAATTCTGATCTAATGCTGTCTGGTTGAAGTGATATCCATTGTGAATCCATTCACATCAGATTCAAGTATCCGAATAATAGAAGTTGTTGGTATCCGCTGTAAGCGACAGTGAACTATAGTAGAGATAATTCCACTTTTTAGAGAAATAATAAATTACACTTTGAAAAGTAGTTGAACTACGTTATTTAATTGTTATTTTAGGGCTATTTTAATTAATATATATGTGCTTAAAGGTACGTTAGATACTTTAGAATTGGGTTTAATTAGTATTTATGATAACAGAAGGATGGGGTAGTAGCGATACGCTACAGTGTAACACAATTTTAATATATATATAACACATCGATCAATAACTCCCGAGTCTAAAATTGAAAACAACATTTTTTTTGCAAAATTTTTTTTTATTCATCAACATAACACCTTTTGTTAATCACCTTTTAGGGTGATACAATCGTTCCAACGCTTTTCCATCCATCGAAAGCAATCGCGGCACCCACTTGGAAAAAACCTTTTTCACTTCACTTCAAAAAACCTTTTTCCTGGTCCGATCGACTTAAAATTTTGACACGTTTCAAGCAAAGGTTAGTACTCTAGAAAGACCTGGTTACTGGTTTACTACGAGCGCCATCTCTGGGTTAGTCTCGGAAGTTATTGATCGATGTGTTATATATATATATATATATATATA
>BMAW01004055.1:48445-119126 GCA_019974015.1 Nephila pilipes
ATATATATATATACCAAAAACATTTAATATACCTTTATATGAAAATTAAAAAAAAAATCTTCTAAATTTAAGGGAGGACGTAGAATCGATATCAACGGCAAATTTATTTCTCTCTTGAATTTCGGGGGAAAAACACTCTCTGATAAGAATATAAGAATATCATAGCACAAGTAAACTGCTGAAAGGAATATGAAAATATGGCTAGCGGTGTATTTTCAGGAGTAAAAAGGAAATTGAATTTATATTTAAGGTAGAAGAGTGGCTTATTATTTCTGGGGCTTTTTACGAAAACCTGATTTAAAATATTTCAATCAAGCAGTAGCTACGTTTCCAGCAAGAAAGGTATATCGAGGATGCGGTGTCTATCAATCAAACTGAAATGAACTATAAGGTGCTTGTCTATACTTTGATTCTCAGATCAGTGTTAATTTATGACTGCTCAATCTATAGTAAAGGAGCCAAATCCCATATAAACTTTTAAAACAACTTTAATTTAAGATAATTCCTTGAGACTCAATTGCTTATGAAAATTTAGAAACTTCCAAAAATATTCCAATTCTCAATTCCTTTATTCAATAAATAGCCCCGGAAATTCTTTGAAAGTTTAGGAACCTTTGATAACAACTTCTTCTCTGTCTAAAATATATAAACCTATTATTTCTTAATATGATTCCTCTTTCAGATTAAGAAATATTCAACTGTAAACTTTCAACTGAAATTTTTCATAGAATACAAAAAACTAAAAATAGTAGTCAGAAGTTTCCTATAATAGAAGAAGACTTGACAACTAATCAGAGAGCGAGTTTTGTCATGCTGGCATTCTCAATTGATTTGAAACTTTTTAACCTTCCTAGTTTTTGATTGACTGGTTTACTATGACACTTTGATGCTATAAATACAAACTCTTTTTAAAAATTTTTTTCATTAAATCGTTTGTCGGCACTGTGGACAATACATCCTACAATAAAGTAACGCTATAGTCAGATTAATTTTGATTTTTAACTTAATTTCTTAGTTTTAAGGGGCAAGAGGGGTTTACCTTTCCTTTTTAAAATTAATTTCAATGGAATTAATATGTGGGAGTTAATGGATTAAAGCATTCTAGAGGTAAAAGATCGCAAGATCTTAAGCGCTCCAATAGATGTAAAGAAGATCTTAACTGCTCCTCGACCTATCAATCAAACAGTTTTTCTGAAAAGGAGAGAGGAAATCCTCTTTCGAGAGAGGATTATCTAAAAAATAAAGGAAAAGGAAAGAAAACCTCACCCTCGTCTCAGAAGGTGGAAAAAGAAAGATTTATAGGATTCTACTTCCCTGCTATTGTACTCACTGTCACCCTTTCGTCTAAGAAAACGAAAAGAAAAGAGGAACTAAACCTCTTGTCTCATAAGGTTAGAAAAGTTCCATTAAAGTTGTTGAACAATTTTATATAAATGATCCGAGATTCGTTACACAATACACATATTTTCACACTTTGGATAGTTTTTTTTACTCAAACGCTTGTGGCATACACATTACGTAGTTTTCTGTATTTTTCTTATCATGATTTTTCAGCATATTTCTGAATGTTTGCTTACCTGGATTTGCTTCCTCTATGTACAGCAAGAGGCGATGTATTAGTAGCACCACTGGAGTCTCGCGTAAAGCGAATATGATTTCCAGGCAAATGAACTTTTTGTGAAGATGACTTGACGTCCAGAGAATTCGTGGGAGAGACCTTTGCGTGGGATCTGGCACTGTTCGATTTCAGAGAACGGGTGCGCTTGAGGGGTGCGCCGCGCACCGAATGCCACATGCTACCAAACAAAGAATGATTCCTCTAAAATGAGACAAAACGCGAGGTGAGAATGTTTGTTATTTTTATTATAAAAATTATTTTTTACAAGGAATAGTTAATTAATTATAACACAGAACATGTTCATATGAAAATCAATATGATGAAATGAAAAATCGAGTAAAGATATATTGTATTGAATTATTCTTGCATAAAAATATCAATTTTAGAATAAAATTTTTTATCTTCAAGCTATATCTCTCTTGAATAAAGTTCATTTTTTATGATTTTCTAATAAAACTTCGCTTCTAAAACAGACTTTGTGCTTTATAATAAGATATTTTGCTTTTAGAATCAAAATTACATATTTTTTTTGTATCGATTGATATACTATCTTAATTGGTAAATTAACGAGATTCCAAAACTTATCGAAAATATGATTGATTTAAATGAAGTAGTCAAACAATTATTAAAATTCCATATTTATCACGTTCCCTTGAGACATTTTCTATTATATTTAGGCTTCTTTTTTAGAATATTTGGCGAAGAAAATGTATTGAAAAAAATTTTGGATTGGGGGTAGAATAGAACATGTTCCACGTTAAATATTTCTGTCAAAGTTTAAGAATTTATCCCCTTCTCTCGGAAATGATTTTTAGAGACTAAAATATTAAAAGACAAGTGAATATCTGAATTATGGTTCCATATGCAAAACCAATATAAAAGGTAAAAGGAAACTCAAAGATCAATATAGATTGCATATGCTATATAAAGATGTTGTTGAAAAAAAATATTTTAAACACAAAGAAATATGTTAATTCCCAAATTTATAATATTTTATTGCTAATAATTAGAGAGTAAGAATGCTCTAACTCGATAGTTTTAAACGTATTTATTTCAGTGATAGAAAACCATAAAAATTAAGAATTTGCAACGAATTATCAACTTTGCAGGGTTGTAGATGTCAATTGAATTGCATCTTAAATTACATTTATTACATTCGTTTGTATCTTATGTCAATATATTCAGATACTACGAGTTGTATATTCCTTTAGATAAGTATTAAAATCAGAACTAGAATTTTTGAGTATTATTTCTAGGAGGAATACATTCATTTGATCTTTATCATTATATATAGAAATATAACTAAATGAGAAAATGTTTTAAGAGATAAACAATATTTTATATTTAAATTAATAACCTCCTGATAAAATACGCATCAATCGAAATATGCTCAAATAAATTCTTTCAACTCTTATTTCAATAATAGCATATCAAAAATAAGTCTGAAAGATTAAATAAAGTTATTGAAATGTGAGAATATTACACAGAGATTAAATATAAAATATACTTGTTCAAATAAATTATTGTTTCATTATTTATGCAATGGTTATTAACGTATTAGTTTAAAAGGTTTCGGCTTACATTTCTAGACAGACCAGATTATACTAAATTACAGGATTTATTTTCTAACAATGTAAATGTGTTTCTATTCAAAAATTTCTTACATGTATTATCATATTAGTGTTTATTAAAATTTTGAATCTTTCGATCATTCAGTTGAGAGGTTTCGGGACACCACAAAGTTCTTACAGAAATTGTACTAAAATCTAATTTTCCTGTTACAGAATACTAAGTAAACATTTAGTTAAAGCCAAGTTTTAAAATAATGGTACGTATTATTTTATCTTTTCTTTGTAAGCTTAAATATCTTCAGATACAAAAAAAAAAAAAAAAAAAAAAAAAACTAACGGAGTCCACGTGACAATACTTTATTAAATAATGTGTGGTCATGTAAAAATCTAAGTTAATTTTGATGTAAACCAGTTAAAGGTAAAATAATATTTCATAAATTTAAATTCTTGAAGGTTTAGGTACAGTGAAATGCGATTCATTATTTCTCTTATAAAATTTTGTTTTAAAACAAAGATTATCATATTTTGAAAATAAGGAAAAGATAAAAAGTACTCATTCTTTTCTTATTTTACTGCAAAGAACTATGTATGTTTATACTTTCATCTTATATTACTATTTTGAAACTTGTTCTATTATTTTTTATTACACTTTAATAACCATTTTTTTTTCCATATATGACAGCAAAAATGCTATTATTTTATCTTGTTATAGTTTTTTTTTATCCTGAAAAATTTTTCGTAATTAAACAAATAATAAATCTCGGGAGTATGAGTATACGTTTATGAAAATAATGTCTCAAAACTACTCTATTTTATTAAAAAAGAAATTTTAAAATTTTTTTATACAATCAAAAATTTAATCCCGAATCTATGTGCTCCGTCTTAAATTATGAATATTAATTTTATACTATAATTTAAGTAAGCATTTGAAGAGATATCTTCTAAAATTTTATATTAAAAAAATCAGCAAAGTAACTTAGATTGAATATTGGAATTTATATGTATTGTACGAAACAACAGAGTACAAAACCCTTTTTTCTTCATTTGCAGCATTTGTTTTTGATTATGAAATTTATTCCAATTTTGAAACTCTACAATGAAATGTCATATTCAGTTGGCTTACATAATTGAACAATAAAATATAATATTCAGTTTCACTGCATAATGATTCAGGAAACTATTGTTTAAGTTTTATTTGAAATTTAAATTATATGTGTTGCTGTAAAGATAAAAAAAAAAAAAAACTTTTGTATTAAAAAAAACGTGCAATATGTCAATTCATACCTAACAATTTAAATGGAAATAAGAGAAGGATATTTTTAGCTATTTTTTCTAATCTATTAAAGTTGTGTACATGAAATTTCCCTCTTTGTTTATATATAAAAAAAAATTGTAACCACCAAACAATAACCATAATCAAAAAATTGTAAAATAATGTACTGTATGGACATTATTTTCTACAATATAATGTCAAAAACTGTATTTGACTCTGAATTCGAAAGGCGGAATGTTTGAAACGCTTAGAAGAGTAATAAGATTTTACCGCGAATATCTGGTGACTAATTTTATATTTTTTCCAATTTTTATGCAATACGCTCACTTTAGGGGATATATTACCGATATTAATTTACAATTGAATCATTTTAGAGAAGCAACATGAACACGGAAATTGCCTCAATATAATTTATAAAGTAGACATTGAAATAGAGACTTTTGCAATTATTACTACGTCAATAATTAGGGAAATCTTTTTTGACAAATTTAAAAGGTCCGATTATATATTAATGAAGATGAATTGACATTTAATGTAAAATTTTAATTTACTGTTACGGCTCCATTTGATGAACCAGAAGACCACTTGCAGTTCTAAAATCACAGTTTGTATTAAAAAAGTTGATACTTGTTAAAAAATATATATATGCAGTGACAGGTTTAAATCACAGTTATCAAAAACTGGTATATTCAATGATTTGTAATGTGAGAATATTATGGTATTCATTATAAACTTATCCAAGAAATATCTTAATTTCTCATACTATTTGATGGAACTTAGTAAAACTTTGTAGCAATGGTATAAAGTACAGCAACTTTATAGCTAATTGATCTATTAAATTAAAATCTTAGGTATAGATAAACTATGCAAATTAATACATTAATCATTAATTTACTGATTGAAAATTTCTACAGAATTGAGAATTTTGAATGTGATTATAGTATCTCTTAAAGTGTTTTCTTCTGAAACTATAACATTTAGGATACTTTATTTTTCCAACTTACGAATACTTATAAAGTTCCATTACGTATGATATACAAATACATGCGAAATATAATTACAATAGTCTTATCAGCATGCAAACAATCTAGACTGGGGAACAAATAGTATATTCGGGAAACAAATATAACATAAATTAACAGTACTGGATTTTTAATATTTCATTTCAAGATAAAAAAAAAAGAATCAAACGCGATTATTAAAATGTCTTAATGCTAATTAATTGATACATACATGATGCACATATATGGAAGGAAAAGGAATAATGGACTTGATGAGTTTTTTGGGCTACTTTTACAAATGATCTTACAGGTCAATCAATATAAAAAGTTTTCATTCTCATAACTATTACAGTCTTAACACCAGGATGTTTTATCAATATTTTAAACTTTTGAAGCAAATTTAGGTACGCAATATTTAAAGAATACAATTTCAAAAATTAACCAGTAATTAATAGCCAATGTTTGACATCAAAGTTCATTCAAAGTTGGTTATTCATTTTTTTAAGGACACATTAAGTTTTAATACTCAATATAAATATAATAATATTTTTTATTGACTTGCTCAGAGTATGGAATCAGTCTATAGAATAAGATATTAAAGTAAGGAAAATCCCATTGGCAATCCATACTTACTAGATTATTTATTTATTGAAATAATATTAGATATTATACTATAGGAAATAAAAAGACTTTATTAATGAGGTATATAGTTTATTCTGGGGGAAGGGACGAATAAGTAATATATTATTTATATTTCAATTTTTCACGGTTTAAATTATTATATGTTGAGAATTTATTTGAGTAAACTAAGTTAGATGAAATAAAAATCATGAAACGAACGCTGCAAGGCTTAGGTTCGTTTTGCTGCATAAACCAAAAAGTATTGCTGATGTATAAATGGCGTCGATTACTTTTCAAACAAACATAACTGACATATTCTACAATTTGTGATTAATATCACAGAGTGTGATGATATATTAAAACATTTATGATACAAAGATTGTAAAAAGCTGTTGTAAAAATGAATTTAATGCTGAAATTCAGGAAAAAATAGAGTTTTAGCAAATGTAGTGATTTGAAAATCGTAACAAGAATTAAACTGTAAGCAAAAGTTTTTAAGTTAGAAATTAGAAGATAATATACTGTATTAAGCTGTTGGTATGCAACTAATACATTTGAAAACGGATAATAATATGTAAGCTATAAAATGAATTATTTTATAAAACTTACTTAAAAGATCTTAGTGATGTTCTCAAAATGAGTTAATAATAATCTGATTTACGTCACTCATAAACTATTTGGTTCTTAGTAAATGCAATTTGTAAATAATAAATTCCACAGCTTAAAATTTTTAATGATTCTGTAAAATTCTTCAGCTGGATTTGAAATGTATGATAATAAATATACCATATTTAGCTGAATATCGCAGAAGCCTTAGAGTGCATTCCATTATAATTTTCATTAAGCAAAATTTTTCGTTATACTGAAACGTTTACAAGACATGAATAATAGGTTGATATACTATCAGTAACTTTTCTTTCATCCAGCATTCGATACCTTGACACATTCTATAATCCGGCACCCGTAAAGCCGTTAGCTTTCGGTTTTTTTGGGAGTTTATAGATCGCCAGTTTGCAATATATCAATCATCTCGTTTTCGCCCAGAGTTTATCATAACTATCAGTTCTTATTTCAGTAGAATTTCTTGTTTTCTAGTGGGTTACATATCATATTTACACAATATTATTACAATTGAGTCATTTAGTGCATTGTACAGTAAAGCTCAGTAGGTGTTTTTTAAGTGCTAATAAGCGTATGCATGTGAGTGAAGTATCTCGTCACAACTTCTTTAATTACTTTTATACATTATTAATTTTTCTTGTGAGCTGTGTTTTTTTTAATCAGTGCATGAATATTAAGTTATATTAAATGTTCAATGTCTTAATTTAATTTTGGGGCTCCTGAAACACTTTGTCAGATATTTATAGCTTCTATATAGATTAAGAATGCACAACACATTAAATACGTGTTTTAATCTTGTAAATTTTTATCTAGATTTAATTATCTTTGGTATCCCCGTTAACCTTTTAACATCGGCGGTACATATGCTGTACCAAAAATTTATTTTTCGCTCGCTTCGGCTTCGGTACAACTGCTGTATTAAGCTATCAAGAGACAATTCTGTCCCCCTTTTTTTTCCAGCACACCCTTTTACAACTTTCCCTAGCCCTTTTTATGACTCTGCTTCTATTGTCCGTAATTGGGTGGGGATATTTTTCGCCAACGTTATCAGTTGTGAGCGAATTACTTATCATTGGCGACCTTTAAAAACAACCGAATTCGAAAAAATACTTCATTAGATGACTTTACGCTTTCGAAGATCGATAGAATTTTCTTTTCTCTTGTTTTTCTTTGAATTTTTAGAATGAATCTGAAATTTCTCGCAGAAATAGAGATTGAGAATTTGATGAAATATTTAGATGAAGAAAATTTTGTTGATAGACACCCAAAAAAATCTGATGGTGACTTAGCAAAGTTACCATCAGAGAATGGGGGAAAGAAAAATTAACCACTACCAAACAAAAAATTGAGGCAGATTACAACAAGCACATGGGATATGTTGATTTAGGAGACCGCAATGCATCCACCTACACTTTTGCTAGACGAAATAGGAAATTGACAAAAAATTATTACATCGATATTGTTGTGTTTCTGATATTTAAGTCGTGCCAAACTAAGTTAAAAACTCAGTTTAAAAGAATTTAGAATGAATTTAATAACATCTCTAGTAAGAAAAATAAATCATAAGAATGCAGTTTCCTTCAGTAATAAAAAAATGAAGATAAATGATAATAATTTTTCTCATTGGCCAATTGACGATAAGAAAAGAAGAAGATACACATACTGTGCGAAAAAAATATACAAAAAAGAACAACTATTATCTGTAAGGCATGCAATGTGGCTCTTTGTATTGACCAGAACTGTTTCGAAAAATAACACACGATTTATTTAAAAATCTCTTAACACATAAACCAACAAAAGAATAAAGAAGATTAAAACTGATACATTTTTAATAAATAGAAAAGGAAAAAATAAACAAAAAAAAAGCTTTTTTAAGAGCGAAAATTTTAAAAAGTTGAATTAACTTCACATTTCTAAAACAGACATTTCAAAAGCATTGTTACAAGAACTTTTCAATTTAAGATATAAGTTTCATTTAAAAACAAAAAACAAAAATTAAAAAAGCAAATTAATACTTTTTTTTCTTCTTTAAGATTAAAGTTTCATAGAAATTTTTGATATAAAATTGTTATATATTATTTTCATTGGAATGCATGAATTAACTGAAGGTTTTGCCTTAATTTGACGTACTTAAGATTTACTCAGCAACTTTGAAACGTGTACAATTAAGTTAAAAATTATTTTTTAAATCTCTCTTATGATAATATTTAATCACTAAAGGGGCCACGGTAGTTGACGAGTAAGGTCGCAAACTCTTAGCCGGGATTGAGTTGTGAGTTTGAATCCTGTTCAAATGAAAACCGGCTATTAAGCCTGTCTAAGTTCTAAGTCCTGATGTTGGTGTGGAAGTTTGGTGATTGGATGCTGTCCTCATTGCTTGACCGTCGTTCAAATTTATGAAGTCGTCACCAGTTACCTTCCTATTGTTTCAAATTGCGATGTTATTAAAATGTCAAATCAAAATATTTGGAGTACATTGATTTTTTTATGCATTAAAAAGGGGTTAATTTAAAAATTAAAATGTTTAGTAATAATATTCAACATATTGTTCTTAAATTTTTCCTTCTTTTACATATTTCGTCGAATAATTTTGAAAACATGAGGCATTATTTTTATCTCATGGAACCATGTTGCAGTTAAATAGGTAAGTTGCAATAATAAGACCACAAATACAGTCTACACACCAAGGCATTCGATTACACACCTATACGCATATATATATATATATATATATATATATATAAATATATTTGCAAAAACCGAATAAATTATTACGAGTTTATGATTGAACTATCGCATTCTCAAAGTGTATAGTCATGAGATTACCGAAGCTATTAATTAAATATTGTTTTAATGTATATGCTTCTAAAAAAATATCTTAGTAATATGGTATAGCTTTCGCTTTCTTTTTTATTTGTTTTGTTTGAAAATGTTAATTTACACAATACACTACTCTAAGTTATGATGAATATACATTTGAAAGTTTGTATGTCACTCAATTCAAAATGGAACCAGGAATTCAGATAAAAATTATTATGATATGTATGATATGGCACCAAATATTAGGATCTTTTTTTCTCGTCAATGATTACTGACAAAAAAAAAAAAAAATCAGCAACCCTTACTATCTCCCCTTTGTAACAAGCAAACTAACCGTACCACACGTGGTGAACTCGAATTTCCTAGTGGGGGAAAGAAATTTTTTTCTCAATCCTAAAAGCGTCGAGTGGAAAGGATATTTTGACATAGAATCAGCCGAGTTCTAAAGGTTAAAACTATATTGATAATCGCCAATCCGGCAAAATCGCTAATCCAGCTCGACCGTGATATGTATGATACACATTCACACACACGCACCCACCTACACGTACATATATATATTAGATTTTTTAAAATGATTATATACTTCATAAAGGTTATTTCTTTTTTGAATTTTAGTTTTGCAATTAGTTTTAAATAAACCTTTATTTGTAAATTTAGCATTGCGTTATCGCGCGATATTGGATTGAAATATGAACCACAATTTTTTTTAAAGGTAAAAGTTACAACTTTTATAGATTAAAAATTACTTTTTATAAATGTGTATTAATGGGTATGGATTATTTTAAGTTTCATTTTTTTCTATTAGTAAATTTCTGTTCGTTTTATGGTTTTTAGTTATTCTTAGTCTATGCCGTTAATGGTAATTGTAATTACTGAACATGTGATGGGTGGATCCGTTAAAATAATTTAAATATGCTTCACCTTTTCCATTGCATGGGAAAATATTTGAATTACATTGTCTCCATTTTTGTTTCTTAAAACTCTTTCTCTCTTGATTATTACTATGTTGTTTAAAGTAGTTTTGCATTAAAATATTGGTTGTAATCTTTGATTAAATGCTTATATTTTTATTGAATTAATTAATTATGTGTACTATTATTTCAGTGAATTTATACCTTTTTTTATTTATTATATTTTGTATATCCTTTAACTTAAGATAACATTTTTAAATTGATTTTTGGATTATTTTGATGATTTATGGATTTTTTTTTTTTTTCCTAATTATTTCTGTTCTGAGTTTAATAAATTTTTAAAATAAGTTTTTAGTTTGATTTTTAATATATAAATATATATTCAATTATTAATATTCACATATTAATTTATAAATATATATTCAATTTTGTGGCAATGAAGGTTACACTTAATTTTGGTCATGATACGTATTTCTGCTGAACAATAGACATCCAATGAAACTCCTAACGATTGTGGGGCATTGCAATTTTTTTATTATCGATGTTGCATTTAACAACGGTTTTACAATAAACTCGTAGGTATAACCATATGAATGATTTCGAAGTAGGTTGAATACCATGATGCTGGTCGATCATATCTAGCATAAAGTGTCCACTTGAACCGTTGGAAATGGCTGTACTATAATGCCGCCAGAAATAGTTGCATCAAGATGCACATCAACGAAATGAAGGTTTCGAAAGGGTGAGAGAATGAGATGACGACCGATTTCTCAAAAGGATCAAACCCCTCTAACGGTATTATTGTCCATTTGCAATGTGTTATGCCTTCTTTCATAATATCATATATACCTTTAACAATTTCTCAGTACTTAGCCAAAGTACATTCGCTCACGTTTCTTTTAAAGACATTTGTCTTCAACCCATGAACTTCGACAAAAGTACATAAGGTTCCTATGTCCAATCATCAAAGTTGCCAATGAACTGATTTCACGCTGTAGTCAGCGATGAATATCATGTGAAATAAATGAACATCCTATGCGTGTTAGAGCAGATTTCTCTCAAATAATATTTGCTTAGCTGAGACTCGAAAGCTTTACTTCAGATGCGATGAAATCTTATCTCTTACGATAGCAAGTTCTCTTTGTCTCCAAGCTCAACTTTAACAGTTCATTGTTCTATTAAAGACATCCTGTGATGGTTTGCTTTATCTTTAATGACGCTTTTATCCCATTATCATTGTACAGCAAGACGATGATCTCATACAACACATGTATTTCTCAATTCTTTCAGCGTTGTCTAAACTCGTTATTGACCAGGAAAGTGGCCAATTTTTCAGTAATTGAACATGCACGGGATGAGGCAAACTATAATACTCAGGCATCATAACATATTGAGCATTTGAAACTATCAAGGCGAGCACCCCAAATCTATCTTATCATCAGATTAAGATTGAAGGCCATTTTTTTTTTATTTTGCAGCATCCGAACATGCAGGGGAAGTTTTATTATTTACCTTTTTGTAGAGCTCAAAGTGCAACTGCAAGTCATTGCTGTTTTCTGTATCCTTGAAATTGTAATTAATTTATTATATCTGTAGGTGAATTTTACCCAAACTGTTGTGATTTAAAAATACATCTCTAATGCTTCAGACAGATGCTCCAGACAGACATGCTTCAATGGGCTCAAAGTCATCCCATTGGCGTGACGTGGAAATTCGGAGAGAGTGGTGCCTGCTTATGTGTCGTCCTCATCATTTGATCGAAGCTAAAAATTACTAGGGCTGTCGCCAATAGCCCTTGCGTTGATTCTAGTGCGACGTTAGTAAAACCAATCATAATTATGAGAATCTGATCTGTATGTTTACATTTTTTTTCTACCGCTATGCAACTCCAATTACCTATTTTTTTTTTCTTTCTATTCAGAGACACATTAGACTTGATTACTACGCAATTTATTTCTAATGTTTTCGATGTAATTCTTGCAGCATTTATTAGGTGTACTGATTTTTTATTTATTACATTTTTGATGCTTGTATAATGATGAATTTTGACTTTGCATAATGATGAAAAGACATTCTTCTGATGTCTTCTAACATAAATAGAATTTTTCATTAAAAGAACTTCTTTATTCCTTCATTCAATCAAAAAGCACTTGAATGTTATTTCTTAAGAAATATATTACTAATTCTTTTTTATATAGTAACTAAAAATAGCTGCTAATCTGAAACAAATGTTACATTTATTTAAATAAAATATATTCTGTAATTCTAATATATGTATTTGAATCAATAATATAAGAGTTCTTCATTAATGGGACTAAGTGCTTATTCTAGATTACAGCAAATATCAATTTTTCTTAAATGGAAATAAAGGGTATCCTATGAAACTTCTTTTTAAGTATATTTTACACTAAAGTATGTATTTTGGAATTTTCAGATAAATAATAACAATTGAATGATAAATAATTCACCAAATACGTATTCTGTTGTTTTTAATTTCTAAATATGACTACGATCAAAGTATACATTTTGAAACTATGCCATGATCTATAATCAGTATAATTCTAAGTCATAATTTTGTATTTGCTCCTCTTTTAACTCATACTAATCAAACAAGGTTGTTCTAAGCTGAATGACAGTTGGATTTCATTTCACTGATTTCTAAATTCTCACAGAATATTGTCACAGAGAATAGATCAGAAAAAGAGCCCTGAAATCTCACACAGTTTCGTATAAATACTAATTTAGTGATCAAAAATCTTATTAGCCACTCAAGGGGCTATTGTTCTAGTTGGATTACTTTTCGCGTACCAATTTTTTTTTTTTCAATTTATTATCGTTTGCTTCAATTTTAATTATATTTAGCTTAAATATATTCAATTTAATAATTTATCGTTTGCTTTAATATTAATTGCATATAGCCGATGTAACATTCGATTTAATAATTTATCGTTTATTTTAATTTTAGTTAAATTTAGCTTAAATATATTTATTTCAATAATTTATCAATTCATTTAAATTTAATTACATTTAGCTTAAATATATTCAATTTAATAATTTATCGTTTCATTTAATTTCCATATTGCAAAAGTTTACTATTGTCCATTTCTCGATATTTCATCGTTTACTTTAATTCTCATATTTAATTGTATAATTTTATAATAAATATAAAAAAAGCGCACCTTGTTCGGCAAAATCTGTTCTTTGCAAATTTTAGAACTTTTTTAAAAAAATTTCTAGTTTATTAATAAAAATTAAATTATTTTGCCTATTCAATCAATCATTTCTCTCTCTTTTTCTCTCAACGTACTCACACACACACGTGTGTGTGTGGAAATCGAACTTGACTTATCGCCCAGAACGCGGCCATAGAACGTCTCACCACCAGAGAGCGCTGCTACTGTTTCGGCGACATTCCGCTAGGGGAAAGAAAACGTTTGCGCGGAAGACGCTATTACGAGGTTGGAGTGGGCACACCGAGTGTTTGAGATATATCGCCGCTGAAACCATTTTACGAAATAAGTGCACGGAGCACAACCTCACTGGAATGGAACTACTTACGCTTATCGGATCAAGATACTATTTACGCTTTTTTTTTTAAATTTCATACTTAAGTGTCTGCACATAATCGCTGTAAATAAGAATAAATAACTTCGAATAAACCGAAGTATCATCATTGTGAATACCCGGACATTACAAGTGGGGGCTCGGCCGGGACAGTGATTGTGTGCGTGCGAATAAAATTTTCTTAAAGCATTTAAAAAAGAAAAAATAATTAGAAAGGAACTTTTGAAAAAAAAAAGAATTAAAAAGAACATTAGAAGAAAGAATTAAAAAAAAAAGAAACAATGGAACGTCTCAAGTGATAACAAGGAACGGTAATGTGATTTCATCTTACCATTCATTTCGAAGGAGGAATTGTTTCCATCAGCAGCAACCGATCAGGCAGGAAAATATTTTTTTTTATAATTTCTAAAATGTATGCGTCAACAAGAAAAGAGGATCTTCTCCTCGTTGCGCAAGAATTGGACGAAGAAGTGACATCAAATGTAAAAATTGTTCATTTAAAAAATATTATCGAAAATAGTGACTGTTTCAAGTCGGATCCAGAATTTGTAAAAAATTTAATTAAATGAGTGGTTGATGATAGAAAAGCTGGAACTGCTATTAATGATGAATCTAAACGTGAAAAATTAAAATTATTAAGGTTAGAGAAAGAAATCGAACTTGAGAAATTAAAACAATTAAGTCCAAATGACTCTTCTTTACATGAATCGGCCAATGCTCATGTCGATTCATCACCTCCGAGTTTAGAGAATCTAATTAAATCGGTGAAAATATTAGCCACACCCGTTCCATCCAGAGCAGAAAACTTTCACCTTTTCTATAAATCTCTAGAAAAAGCATTCATACATAAAAATGTTCCTGAAGAACTAAAATTGGAAATTCTACTTGATATTTTAGGAGATAGGGAGATGTTCTAATCTATATAAGTGATGATGAAATGAGAGATTACAACAAATTAAAAGATACGGTTTTGAAACAATATCAGCTAACGCCACAAGAATATCTTGAATAATTTCGTTCCGCACATAGATCTCCCAATGAGTCGCATGTTCAGTTTTCATCCAGACTTTCGGCTATGTTTGAACATTATTGTAAATTAAGAGAAGTTTCAGAGTTTAAATCATTATGTGACTTGATTGTGCCAGATAAACTCTTTCAATCCCTGGATCATGAAACCTCTGCACATGTTTGTGTAAGAGCAGGTGAAAAATGGCGAAACCCCCTAGATATGGGTCGAGAATGTGATCTGTATTTTGCATCGAAAAGCAAATCACTCCTCGAGATTTCTTATAATTACAAATTATCGATAGAATTCGAAAACAGGAGTTTATATAACCAAAGTCAAAGAAGAATAGCGGGAAAACTTTCAATTATTAGCAAAATCATGGCAAATATTTATCCGGCAATCGCGATATTAAGTGTTTCATATGTAACAAATCCCATTTTGCCAAAAATTGTCCTCAAAGATTTAAAAATAACCCTGGAATTAATCAATCCAGTGACCATGTTAATATGATTGAAAATGAAAATGGTGATGATAATAATTTAATGTTAGGAATTGTGCAACAAATGCTTTAACTGATATCCCACAAAATAAATTAAAATATGTTGACATTTTAGTAGATGGTAAAAAATTTAAGAGTTTTAGAAGATAGCGGTGCACAATGCATTGTATTAAAAAAGTCTTTCTTCCAAAATAAATATTCGATTGGTAAACTCACATTAATTTCGTATTTCGGCGAAAGAGAAAAAACTGACGTTGCGTATTTTAATTTCTCTTTGCCAAGGTCATCAAATGTAATAAGGAGAAAAGCATCATTGAGTAATCATTTGGGCGTGGATGGTATAATACTACCTTCTATTTATTCTATGCTTTTGGAAGGTTCAAAGAGCATAAATGAAAATACGTGTTTCTCTCTTTTCCTTTTTGATCACGTTTAGCCGTCAAAACAGTTTCAAGGACAATTATCAGCGTTCGATTTAGGCAGCAAAGTGTGTGAAATATCCTAGTCAGAATAAAACAGATGGACTTGCTTTATTCACGTTACGGATTGGATCATCATTAGAAAAGGACTGATTATTTGATTCAACGCGCATTACTAACTCCAAACTACGTTCGGATATACATTCTTCAGTAAATAACTATCGTCCAAATAAAACAGAAAATGTTGATTTACAAATGAAAAACAAGAGGATCTACGATAAGAAAAGGAAAAAAATCCCAATGAAATATCAAGTTGGTAATATTATCGCCATACAGAGGACCCAGTTTGGTGGAGGTCTCAAGCCTAGATCCAAATTTTATGGACCGTATAGAATAAAGACTGTTCATCCCCATGGAAGATACGAAGTGGAGAAGATTGGAAATCATGAGGGACCACAGTGAACCACTACTGCAGCCGATCATATGAAGCCTTGGGCAATGGATTTCTAAGCCATTACCTACAAACTACCATTTTTGTATAATTTCTTTGCTTTCGGTTTGTTTATTTTTCAGGTACATGCAGATTCTCCGATTCCTGTCGAGGACGACACCAGGGTCAGGATAGCCGGTTGTGGAAATCGAACTTGACTTATCGCCCAGAACGCGGCCATAGAACGTCTCACCACCAGAGAGCGCTGCTACTGTTTTGGCGACATTCCGCTAGGGGAAAGAAGACGTATGCGCGGGAAGACGCCATTACGAGGTTGGAACGGGCACATGGAGTGTTTGAGATATATCGCCTCTGAAACCGTTTTACGAAATAAGTGCATGGAGCACAACCTCACTGGAATGGAACTACTTACGCTTATCGGATCAAGATACTATTTACGCTTTTTTTTAATTTCATACTTAAGTGTCTGTACATAATCGCTGTAAATAAGAATAAATAACTTCGAATAAACCGAACTACCATCATTGTGAATACCCGGACATTACATATATATATATATATATATGCAATTAGTGTATTTGTATTTAAAAAAAATATTGTTTAATCTTAAATAGTAATTAAATTGTAACCTCATTTTGAATAATAAAAATAGTTAATGTTTCAAATGCCTGACTGGTGATTTATGGATTTAATAAATATATCTTAATTTTATTAAAATGCATTCTTAAAGCGCTCTTAAATATTTGATAACATTATAAAACTTATAATTATTTTAAGTTATAGCTTTCTAATAGTAAATATAAGCTATTATATATATTGTTTAAAAAGCAATTTTCGTAGAAATACAGCATTGATACTTTTTCTTTGATTACTATATGCGAACTATTTTACTCGTATTCTATAATTATTTTCTATCTTCTCTCGCTCTCAACTACACAAATATATTTTTCAACTATTATGTACTGTTTTTCCTGACAAATTTTATTACAAGAAAAACATTCTTGTTTTAACACAAAATAAAAAAAAATGCATATTAAATTTAAAAAAAACACTACCTATGAAATACTTCATTTTTATAATGATAGGATATACATACCGTGAAATTGATGCTTTTGGTACCATATCAGAAATATTTATTTGTATTGCTGTTTATCTACTTATCCAACTGGGGGAAACAGAGGGAATTTTAATTATTTCTTTTCGTACCCAGTATTAATATTCAAAATAAAATTTTACTATTTGAATATTTGTATACTCGTTATAAAGTATGGGGGGTAGAGTAATTTTAATTAATTGATTGTTTACTAACCTCTCTCTTAGAAGCTACACACGTGCTATTGGCGAAGGGCTTCATAATTCTGAGCCTCGATCAAATGACAAGGATATAGTTATTGATATTGTAGAACTCAATCTATACATTCACTTACATCATATTCAAATACCAATTTCTTCCATTTTAAATATAAATTTGAATGTTTGTTTTCCGTACTATTAAAACACTCCTTTGATCGAATTGCTCCAAAAATTTTTACGGAGCTTCACCAATGAGTAGAAGGTACCGTAATCATATTTCTGTCAAACATTTAGCGTTAGAATTCTTAAAGAATTTAATTTTAAAGTGACCAATGGAGCATTTTGCCTTCACAGCTCTAATTTCTTGCACAAGTTACATCACATAGTGTCGTGGTCTTAGCTGCTTCTCGTATACTTATTTTATTGTTTATTCTTTGTAGCAGAATGTAATTAGAGATTGTTTTTTATACGTTTGTTCATATTTCTTATTGAAAAATTTAAATTCTGTTTCAAATGAATCATTTAGTAATTTTAACCAACAATTCAAGAACCAATTATTAAAAAAAAATATTTTCTACAACACACTCAACTTTCTTTCCACAGCATAAAAGAACCTAGTTTTAAGAAAATAATTACAACAAAACACTCAAAATGCTTACATTAGCATCTACGATATCGAAATCTTTCTGTTCAATAAGTCTTTACTTTTTATTCAAACCCAATAATCAAAGGCCTCCCAGATATAAAATTTTTATGCAACATAGACCGCGTTTCCACCTTTTCAATTTGTCATATGGCAGATAAGTCATCAGTTCTCGAGAAATTGAGTCTGTATTCAAATCAATGGCTTTTTTTACGCCAGCTTTGTTACTTTTTTTTTTTTTTTTGCTAATTTCAATTTATTCAAAAACTTTTCTAATTAACCTTATTTTCTTGAAATTAGTTATTTTTTATATAACTATTTTTCGTGTTTTCAGGATTTTCTTCAATAATAATGCTGAAGCGAATTGTTGTATGCTTTGTGGATTAGCTCTCGAATGAAATATCGCAAAACTATCAATTTTATATCATTTGAGAGAAGTAAATTAATTAACAAATTTTTGAAAGCATCACTGAAAAGTATCATTATATGTTTTTTTTTAGAATTTTTAAATCGTCTCATCTCAATTTCTATCTATTCAAATTAAATTGTATTCGTACTGTGTACGGAACGAATATTTTCAATATTTTAAAAAAGGAAATACTCGAAAGGAGGAAATGCTCGGAAATTTGTGAGGTTCAAAAAATTTAATATTTTTACAGCAGCGTCTGTGATATTGATAATTTAATAAAAACTTCGTTTCTTATTTCTCGATTCTCAAAATCAAGCGCTTTCAAAATATTAAATCTTATTCAAAATAGAATATTACATGCGTATTTTGTCATTCCACTATTAGCCCAGTGCATTATGGAGCTTAAGATCTTCGATACGTAATCATTGGGTCTTGGTTCAAGCAACACTCCATTTTTTGTTCAAAATTTCTACTGACTTAAAAACTTTTCTTTTTAAATTTATTTTAGTGAAATTAATAATGTTGAAGTGATCTTCTTTGTATATTTTGAGTTCTAGCTCTTGAACGATACGTCGCAAAATAACTGTTTTCAAACCATTTAATTAGCCGATTTTTGGCGAATTTCTTAAAACAGCGTTGAAAAGTGTCCGTTTTGTATTTGAATTTTTTTTTTATTGTTTCATCTAGAAATCCATCGATCCAAGCATCATTGTATTCATACGGGATATGAAATGAACATTTACCCTCCATTGAAAATTAACGAAGTTCTTACTTCATTATTTAAAAGTTGGTTTTATTTAAGAAAAATAACTTTTGTGCTTCGTGTTGTGTTGTGATATTTTTCAATTCACCATTACAAAGAACGGATATTTCAACTAGTCTTATATATAAATCTGAATGTTTGTTCATTATACCAATTCATACCAATGATTATATCGCTCCAAAAATTCTTAGAGGTCTTTGTGGATGTAGGAAGAAGCAGTAAGAATATTCTCACCAAAACATCTTCAAATGTACTTTTGGTGATTTTTTTCGATCGCTTTGCCCTCACCACTCCTCTTTTCAGCATTTTCCCGTATTTTCCAGAAATGACAACTATGTTTTTTCAAACATTTGTTTAAAGGATGCACATTTAATACGTTTTTAACACAATTTGACTTTTTAGAATCGTTTACAGAATAATGGAGCCCAATTAATTTTTGTTCCAAGCCAAATATGTCCATCTGTATTAAAAAAAAAGTGTGTGTATGAGTGGAAGACGAAGTGCAAAAATTGAAAGGCTCAAAGGCATAAAATTTGGTACGCGGTACAATAAATGACGATGGTGAAGTACAATTCAAAATGATTTTTCTGAAATTCTCTGTAAATTATTTTAAATTTTAATGTGAGACAGTTTAGTAAAATTTATATTCAATATGCATCTGACGTCAGGATCTTTCATTGTTTCTGATTTCATATTCATTCAGTTTTTTGAAAATCATTTTATTTGTTTATTGTTTTATTTTGTTGATCTTTATATTTATTTGTTTCATTGTTCCTTGTAGCGTTTTTTGAAGGTTATTGATTTTGTACTTTTTTTCCCTTATCAGTAGATTTACGATCCTTTTTCGAATGAATCGTTTCATAATGTTACCCGACGAGTAATTAAGTTTTTTACTACTAAGCAATATTTTCAACATAGGGACTCAAATTACTACGACAGCATGTGTGATATTGATAATTCTTCTATTCAAAAATCTTATTACCTTATTCTTCCAATCTCAAATTCTTAAAACATCCTTTTAAATTCATATTCAACATAATCCACGTTTTCTGTACTTTTTCGCTTCACCACAATATGTCATATGCGGCATGCAGACTTCAGAATTGAAACATACCTGGGTTCAACTCATATTTTTCCCACTTTGCACCTTTTTTTTTTTCTCGATAAATTATTTTGAAAACTTTTCTTTTTTTAATTTATTTTTTGAAATCAAAATTTTTCAATGCATTATCTTCACTACTTTTTTTATATTTCTTTAATGTTTTTTGTTATTTTCTCTTAATTCATAAGCTTAAAACTCTTTTAAGTGTATACTTCGTAACCCAGCTCTCAAACAGTTCCGAGTTTTGCACTATCTGATTGACTAAATTTATTTCAAATGCTCGAATTTCTGAAAATAGAGCTAAAATGCGTCAATTTATGATTTTTTTGAAGATCCTAAGTCATGCATTCCAAAAATCTATCAATTAACACAGTACACAACACGGTATTCTTATGGTATTTGACTCTTTTTAATTAAGAACAGGAGAAAACATAAATTAGTGAATTTTTATGTAATTTGAATTGCATACCAATGAAAAATCTTAGCATCTTCGTTCTTTTCCCTCCACTTTCCCTAAGATTCCAACTTCACTTTGCAGATCATTGGCCATATTATGAGGGTCGTTCGATAAATCCTTAGAAAAGAGATGGTTCTCGTAGTATCGAAAATGGTTTCTTGATAGTAAGCGCCATGACTCACTAGACAGCTGTCTAAGTCTCAGTTATTCGTATTTATGATCATGATGCCTTTTGCACCCCGAAAATCCTTTGTCATGACTTTTTCAGCTGATGAGACAATCTTTGCCTTTTATTTATGTATTTATATATTTTTTTGGAAAAGATGCATCGAAAGCAACCCAACGTTTGGATTTTTGCTACGTTCTCGACGCGTAATGATGAATTCAGGTCTCACCGACTGTGAGATCGGGATTTAGAATGACTTCGATAATTCGATGGGGAAGCAATCAAATTTTGATTGGGTAACAAATGATTATCGAATTAAAACTAACTTGTGAATCAATGCCAAATTTGTTTCGGCTCCGTTTAACAGATGGTAGCACCCAATATTAACAATGATTTATTTTAATGATGCCATCTGTCTTCAAATACAAGTACTTTTTGAATCATCTTGTACTTTGAATGGCATCTTAGTCTCTGCTTCAGACAATTTATTATTTTCCATACATTTTTTTTTCAGAGATCATTAAATTTATCCACTTACTTGTTTCTAATTTTAAAAAAATTATACTAAAATATTTCTGCAATATTTCTGTAGAATAACATTTTAAATATTCACCCATGTGAGAAAAACATGTATTCCAGTTAGTAATACTCATGGAAAACCAAGGGACTGCCAAGAAATTTTTAAATTACCGATTTACCCTGTTATCAGATATCAATTAATAAAATGCTGACTTTATAATCTTTTAAATATTTTAACTACGAAACTTTCATTTAGTCTTATTAAATTGTAAAGATTAAAAGGATCAGATTTATAACAGGAATTTAAAATAAAGAGACATAAAAAGTGTACACCCACAGTGCTTAAATATCAAACATATTTAGTCATTTTTATGATAAAGTATTGAACTCTATGTATCAATACTTATATCAAAATATATTGCTCAGTTTATTGTATTAATAACCAAAATATCCATTAGGATTACTCTAAACTACATTTCAATTTATTCTTAAATTAAATCAGGGTAAAAATTTTCTACTGTACATCATATACCTTAGCATTCCTTATATACGAGTATAGTAATTGAAGTGTATTAGAACCAGAAATAATAAAATGGTTTTTACAAGATTAATAAGTAAAGTAAGATTTATCGAAATTTTTAAAGAAAAATGTACTTTTCTATTTTTGAGGTTTTCTACTATACACCAGATCCTTAAGTATTCCCCATAGATAGGAATAAGAGGTGTATTATGTCCAGGAAAGTCAAAGTGGCTTTATGTGTTCTAAAATAAAGTGATATCGGTTGGTTTTGCCATCTTTTGAAGTTTAGCAGATATGATTTTAACAATTATTTTTAAAACAATGTTCTCAATTATTAGATATTTTTAAGTAATTACAATAATTTAATAGTTACATTTTAATTCTTTACTCATTTATTGAAAGTCTTAGAGGAAATTTTTTTTCAGCTAGTGGTCAGCAGTCAAAATGTGATGAGCCCATTGGTTATTGTGATTCATTCCAACGTTAATTTAATATGTTCACAAATATTATTTGGGCAACATTTCACGGCAACATCTAGGTTTTATAAAAATTGCTGATATATGCAAACGTAAAAACATCCATAAAATATACCATTACCTTCTTTTTTGCTGCAATTCAGTTTAAATATTGAAAAAGTTGAAACAGTTCTATATACTTTGGAAAACAATAATGTCTGTGTTTCATGCTTTTATTTTAATATTATTACATATTATTGTTGCTTATAATTAGTGTTTACTATGTATTAGCTGTATTACAACTGTACTTTGAAAATAAATACTTTGTCAAAGCGTATCTATAAATAAAAACAATTCGTAAAAAATCTAGAAATTGTAAAGAATATTATGTCATAGTTTCTGAAAGAAAATGTATTTTTTTATTTCATTTCATTGTTAATGAAGATAATACGCCCAGACAGAATTTTTATATTATAAGTTGCAAAAGCGTTAATGTGGCAGAAGCTGCAGTTTTAATTTGTGATGCTTGAGAAGGAAAATAAGCACGTTTAAAGTGTTAATTCTAGAATACAAAGAATAATTCTGCTAGATACCTTTGAAGTATAAGTTGTATGGACATCTGTGATAGCATACATTGAAAGAAATTGACTATCCTAAAACTTTGTTATGAATCTGAATTTTTTTATCTACTATGACAATAATAATTTATACATCAAAATATATCAGCATTTTGCTTTTGTCGGAAGTTTATACTTTCTTATTTTTCGGCAGTATATATAAATGGAGATTAATCCCTTCCCCCACCTCTATATTCTTTAATACTCGTATAACGTGACATAAATATGTACTTCGTAGTATCAAATATCTAAAAATACGTAGGCAACGGGGTAAATTAAAAGAAAGCCTGTTATATTAAAATAAACAGTGCTTTTTGTACATTGTCATTATTTTTCCCTTTATATCAGATGTTTTAAATAATTAATTCGCTAAATACAAAAAAGCGTATTTTAACGATATTTCTTCTTTTAAAAAGATTCATGATAAGACTTTCATTATTTTGCGTAATAAGCTTAATCGTGTTAAAAAAAATTTAATCGATCAAATGCTTTGATAATAGCCTGAACTAACCCTATGTGCTGGTTCTGAATCAACGGTTTCGGTCTCCTCGACTTCCAAACTCCCAGAAATGGCTCGACGAATTTCAGGACCAAGTTCATGAAGCGTACGCAGTCCAGCCTGAACAATGGAGAGGAGCTACAATTAAGGTTATTTGGTGTTACACACAGGACGATCACCACAAAACACAACAAACACAACACTTGTTACAGAACACGGACATAGAAACATGCAGCACATGCAGAGGAAAGATGAGAACAAACATGCAACATCAAAGGTAGTTTATGTCAGGCAACAAGCATGTTCTTTAGTAAAGTAGTATGTCATATGCATATGTTTGTCATAAGATGAATTTTATACAGTAATTGTGTATATAGGTCATAATGGAGTAATCATGTAAATCTTAACCCCCTCGCTCACTTGCACCTCATATAAGGCTCCTACAATATTCAAAGAAACAGTGATTTAAAATCATTTTTCTTTCAGTATTTTTTGCTTCAGTGACGCTTCTTATCCATTTAAGCCTCAAATGAAGCCTCAAATTGTTTTAGAATATGGAAACTGATAGCAGCACCAATTTTGAAACATTGAAGTCTCTGAATTTGTGAAAGAAGTGAATGCAGAAATAACATCAATTGTTTATTTCTATAATATACTTCCAAATGAGATAAGTAAAAATTCCCCCCTGTTATAAGACATGCATGTGTCATGTAATCTACAAAAAATTGTTTACTTGAAAAAATAAACTTCATATTTGTTGGAAATCATAGTGCTTCATATCAGGCTTAAAGTAGCCCGTGGTTGTAAAGGGCAACTTCACTTAAAAAAATAAAACTATATAAGTGTTAATAAAATTCCAAAAAATATATATATATAATTTTGTATCATAATTTTTTACTTTAGAATGAATAAATTGGTAAAGATAATGATTGTTTATTTTAGTTGTTTGTTGTTTTTATTTTAAAGACGGACCAGCTACGCTTGTTTCCTTTTTACTTTTTATTTGACCACACATCTGTAAGCTATTTACAAACGCAGCAAATTTTAATCATTTTATAATTGTGAGCTTCAAAATATTAGAGTTCCATTATTGCTCACGTCAACGTATTACAGAGATAAATTCTCGTCTGCCTTATTCCACAGAAAGTTCTGAACTGCCGGTACAGCGCCGGTATTAGCGCGCATGCGCCAACAATGATCTTGAAAATAATATACACCATTATTATGAAATCAGAAATTCCATCTATCTGGAAATAGGCCTACTGAATATTTCTCTAAAATGTTAACAGATGCTTTTTAGAAGAAAATTGTGCAGGAATCAAATATGCATGCTACATTAAAAGGAAAAGAAAATATTTTGCTTTTACTTTTCATGAATTAAAAGTATTTTTAGGAGTATTTTTTATCATGACATACTTTAAGTATTCAAAATTGAAATTTTACTGGGCACTAAAACAGAGCACGAGATTAAGCATAATTGATAATTATATGATGCAAAATCGCTTCCTTGAAATAAGGAAATACCTTCATTTTGTTCCAAGTAATATCTCTCACGACAGAAAAGATAATTTGAGTGAAATCAGACCAGAATTACATCACTTTTCCAGAGTTTTTGCTGATAGCTGCGACCCGGAAGAGTATTTGTCAATGGATGAATGATGATTCCGTTCAAAGGAAGGTCAAACATCAAACAATACACAGAAGTTAACCCCATCCATAGGGTATAAAATCCTAGGTATTAGCTGGAGTTTCTGGCCATGTTTATGTCTTTGAAATTTATGAAGGTGAAAATACTGTATCTCAGGAATTTTGTAAAGAATTTGGAGCAGTTGGAGGTGTTGTATTGAGGCTTTGTAAACTTACAATGTATAAAAATCACAAAGTATTATTCTTCTCTAAAGGAAAATTTTTCAAAAAGAACAATATGAACAAATAGGTACAAGAATCTACAAATAAATTGAAACCTATCAATAGAATAAAAGGGATCCAAGAGATGTGGCGGCTGTCTACGTCATCCTTTTGACGTCATCTTTTTGACTGCGGAGCTGCAAGATGACTTGTACAAAAGGAGGAAGTAACCTTTGCTCGAGACACTTGTTTCGCAGATTCCAGACCTGTGAAGTTCTCGTTTTAAAGTATTTAAGTTTGAAATAAATTGTTAGTTCCTGGTATCTTGTGTTTTTTGGTCTTTCCAGTTATTTATGTATCCTACACCTTCTGATCTGGAGACATCCCCCATAAGCTGGGATTGGATATTATAGGGAACGGAGGATTTAGCAACCTCACTTCTCTATAAGCTGGTGACCCGGACGTGATTTTAAAGTATTTGTCATTATCATAATCGCATTTTTCATTACCACAAGTAAGGAAAACATAACAATAACAAGATGGTTCGACAACTCATCTGTTCATGTAGCCACAACATTTCTTGGAGCAAGTCCTGTAGGATCAGTGAAATGTTGGTGCATGCAAGAAAAATGTGTTATCAAAATTCCAAAAACTTCTTCAATCGAAATGTATAATAAAAATATGGGGGTGGATCATCTCATGGATACATGATTAGGTCTGTATAGACATAAGATACGACATAAACAGTGGTACTTCCGAATTTTTCATTGTATGCTAAATGTTTGCGTAGTAAATTATTGTATCTTAAGGAAATTAGATCCTAAAAAAATGAATCCATGGATTTATTAGAATTTAAATCATTCATTACGAGTTCCCTTATGCATAAAGGTAGCTCGACACAGAGTAAAAAGAAAGGCAGATCATTGCGGGATCCACCAATAAAGAAACGCTTAAAAGTGCAAGCTCCTGCTGAATTGACTGAATTGAGAAGAGATGGTGGTGAGCATTATCTGGCTAAAACTGAGGAGAAATATGCTGCCAAGTGCCACTGTCTCAGGACAACTAAATACACATGTGCTCGATGCAAGGGAGCACTATATCCTGAGTGTTCCCAGGCTTTTCATTCAAGATAATTTTTCTAATATATCTGTAATTTCATTGCATTAAGTAATAATTGCTAAAATGTCCCTCAGAACATTAAAATAAATATAAAAATTAACTTAAATTTGTCATCTGTCTGTTTCCTTTTACTTTTCTGAGTAGGCATGTTTGCAACCTTTTAAACTTACAAGCCTCATATGAGGCTCCTCAAATTTCCCTTAATGGGATCAAGCTGAACAAATAATTTTTTTGCTGAGGCATTTAAAACAAGAATTTAAGTATATTAATTCACAGAATTATTTGTTTCTCTTCTTTTTCATAATTCGTGAGCGAGAGGATTAATGGAGTAATCATGTAAATAAGTCTTTATGGAGCAGTCAGTATGTGAGTCATAAACATTTTTATTATGGAGTTTTATTGTGTACATGAATCATATATGTTTTTTGTGGAGTAGTTGTTTCGCAAGTTATAAAAGAGTACTTAATGAAGTAGCTTACATGAGTCATTAAAGTGTTTTTATGGAGTAATAGTGCCTGGATGTATGTCACTTAAAAGAATGTCGTTTATGCTGTAATAGCTATGACAGTCCCAAAAATGTTTCTTGCAGGAACATAGCATCATATTTATCAATTAGAAGACAATTCATCTCTGTGTAATTAATCTATATAATTCATTAAATTTGAATTATATTTAGGTTGTATTTTACGCTATTCACAAAAACATTTTAGCACAGGAAATTTAATTAACGGGTATGAATGTTAATGAGAATTTAATCCTGTATCATATCTAAATTAGTTTATATTGTTATCCAAAAATTATTTCAGATAAAAACTAAATATTCTTTGGCTCTATACCAATTAAATTAAAGCTTTTTTGTTCTTATATTCCCAAGAGAGATTTGAAAAAATCATATATATATATATATATATATATATATATATATATATATTTGCACAGAAGTATTAGATTTAAAAATTCATTTTTGTTATTATTTATTCTTTCAACTTGTTGTGGAAGTAGAAAGAACTGTTAGAGAAAAGATTAATTAAAATGCGATTAAATACAAATGTCAATTTTATTAAGGAGTTATATTACGGGTAAGACTTTATGCTTTAATGTTATATATCCATAGTTAACATAACGGATAACAAGCGTAATTGTTTGTTAATAATATTGATCACATGTATATTAAATGAACCATTTCATAGCTTTTAATTATAAATGCTGTAATTTTATTATAAGTTCGGGAATTACATGCTGCTGAAGGTGTATTTAAAATTATCAAGACATTGATGTTATGCGGCCTTAAATGAATTTGTACTGTTAAGATCTCATTTTGTTATGGATTTAAAGATTATGTCAGGAAGGGTTTATATCAAAGGAGATATAAGCTAACATATAAGGAAAGATGCAGGAGACATGCGGCATGCGACAAGCGTGCAGTTAGAAGTGCACATACATACAATGATAAAATGTATAATAACTGGAAAAAAAATCAAAAGAAATGTATTATACATGAATATAAATACATAAAATATTTATTAATACAAATGTTAAAAAGGCATTGTACAATCAAGTGACAGAGAAACAAAGTAATATAAACATTCTTTCTAACTTTATACATAGATTCATTCAGTTGTTGTAAATATCGATGTTGTAAATCTCAGTACATCGATTAATATAGATAGTAAAATAGTGATTTAGTATTCATTTTATTTCATTTTTTGTAATATAGTTAAAATCATGTGATTAATTCTATGAACTGAGATATCATAAGTATAATTTCTTCTATTGAAAAATACACGTATAAGCCACGTATTCAGAAAAATATAATACAATTTAATAAATTGTAATACAAATAATTGAAAAAAATTCAGTTAAAAAGTGTAACGCATTAAACTTTGCATCCTGTTTTAAAATCTGTTTGAATAAAATCATAAAATATAATACAGTGATTAAATAATAAAATATAATACAATGATTAAATCATAAAAGATATAAATCAAACAATAAAATAAAAACTCTCTAAATAAAATTATATCTATAAAAATAATAATTTGAAAATAAGCTAAAATTATCTTTTCCTTAACTACATTTCTATGAAGAAAATTAACTTATGATTAAAACTGTTTAGAAAATGTGATAATAAATAAATATTATTTCTTATATATTTCATAAGCATGGCTCTTATTTTAAGATTTCGTTTCCAATTCAGAATTCAATAAAGTAAAAATAGAAATTATTTTACAAAAATATGAAAATATTTAAAACAGTCAAGAGCATTTTATATTTTTCTAAGTAACATTAATAATTATAATCTAGCTATTATTAATTTTAACAGAGCAAAGCGACTAATTCTAAATATAATATTCTACTGAAATAAAATATTATTATTAAAATTACATCAGTTTTAAGGAAGAATCAAATACCTGGAGAGCCACTGTAGTTTCTTGACCTTTCCCTCCCGCCTCGTGAGACCTTTCTTCTTTTCTTTTTTTGAAACGACGAAAATAATCTTGTATAAGAAATGTAGCATAAAATTTACCAACAGTAACATCGTCGTCAGCTGAAAGAAGTATTGAATTTGAATTAATATGTAATCGATGCGGTACATTTAAGAGCAATTTGTGATGTTGGGCTATATTCGCGATTTTCTCTTCACTAACATTGTTGAGTTCTTGGAAATTAGTTTGTGACTGTATGAGTTGGTGCGTGCGTATGTGTGAGTTACATAGAATTACAATTTCTTCTCAACCAGAATGAAACGCGATAAAGTAAAATAAGTGAAGATAAGTAGAGCAAGGAATTGAATTAATGATAGTGATATATAAATAAAATGGAACTGAAAGAAAGAATAGGAAGATAGAGGTTAACGACATGCTGATTGATATTTGTAATTCAGATTAAAGCAACGTATTAATCTTTTAGATTGAAACGAATTCTAGTTAAAAGTATTAAGATAATAATCAACTACTGTGGAAAAGTGTTTGAATCAAAACGAGGGAATTGGTAAGTTAAGAATTTATTATTTCAACATAAATTAGGACTGACCGAATTACAAAGGATTTGAGAGAGAGAGAGAGCGACCTTACTCATTCTTTACTAGTTAATATAGTATTTATCTTGCTCTTACATATCTTCAGTTGGGGTCTAATAATTAGAGACTATTTAATTAGACTGAAACATGGCCGTAGAATTAAATAACGAAAGAAGTACATAACAAGTGTATGATTTATACATAACAATCAATTCAGTATATTATATTTAATTTATTTTAAAAAAATTATACCAATTTCTCTAAAGGAAATTATGTAAAAATCCCACATATTTTAATTTTATTAAATTCAAATATGTGATGGAGTAAATTCTTAAATGTAACTAATAAAAATTTGATAAAGAGTATTTCTGAATTCTACTGCGTCACTCTTATTTAAATATGCCAGGAGACCAGTTGACACATGATATATGCAGAGGAGATCAACTAATCAACGGTCAGATTAGAATATTCAAATTCATTTGAGAATAAGTAGAATTTTTTTACCTCCCGCTGGTGGTACAACTTGGTCAAGAAGCTCGTCACTTGTGCGCTTCCATATTCTCTTGATCACTGCTCGCAGCTCTTCATTCGCTTCATCAATGTTCCCTTAAAGAAAAAAAAATGAGGGGAGTCAAAACAATCAAAACATTCGTGGTGAATAAATTAGTAGCTACTCGAACAGCATATTACCTTCAGTTTTGATATGCAATGATGTCCTCACTAATGCGAAAAGGGTAGCGTTGAACATAACAGTGCCGTCACTGTTAAGAGGCATATTCATGGATACTAGTTTCTGAAACACAAATAAATCGTAAGATATTATTAAAATTATTTTAATACTCTCTCAAAGAGCTAAATTAGAACAAAATTCGTTCTTTACGTTTCCATTACTTAAAAATATAACGTACATGATGGCTATAAATTTGCTTTTATTTACAATAAAATACTTACAGAAAGTGTAAAGTTATCTTCATAACATTTTTAAAATTAGCCACTTTTTTTAAAGAATATTCACAATTATAAGAATCAATAAAAAAGATTTTATTTGTTTTTATTCTTAATTACAAGAATAAAATAAAATAAACTTAAAATCACAACATCATTGTGATTTTAATTATTTATTATAATACATATAATGTATATAATTCATAGCAATGATAACAACAACAATGTGACGTGCGTGATGACAAAAGTGTGGAAAATAGAAAAACTATAGTCCTCCTTTTAGAAAGATAATTTTCTTTGAAAATTAACAGTAAGCTAAATATTTCTATAAAGATTCTAATTATTTTTTGTGGCAGCATTTATTATTATTACAGCATTTTTTTTAAAAAAATTACGTTGTGTATGGATAAATGTAATTCACATATGTACTTCGGTCAACAATTTCATCAAATAAATTGTTAAATGAAATACATATGTATTTACTCTTGATGCATATACTCTTGAAAAGCATTTTACACAATGAACAGAAATTATAGAATCTTTGCAAAATGTTAGATAATTACATAAATTGCGTAATAAATAAATTCATTTAAAATATATACATTTTCACAATCTTAGAATTAAAGAAAAATGCATATTTCTTGTTATTGCCTTTTATTATAAGATCAAATGTTGCATATTTCAATTAAAAAGTTAAAAAAAAAATTAAGGATAACATAAAATGAGAGCTATATGCCTACATTCAGTTTAAGTCCCAAAATTTATAAAAAAGAAAAGAAAAGTACTTCTTGTAATCTTGAATTACCAAATCTATAATGAGTATATCAATCAATTGCGAGTGTTTTTTTTTTTAAATCTTATTACAGCATTTAAATTAAATTCGAAACAGTTTTTTTAAAGGAGAAATAAGTAGAAATGCTTTCGTTTATTTATTTGATAGGCAGATCTTTGAGAAACACCACTCAGAGAAGTATTGTACGTTCAGTAGAATACATTGGAAAATTACATATCTTCAACACTTAAGAAAAAAAAATGTCTATTAAAAGTTTGTAAAAGTATACTTTATTGAAATATTTCGCATGAAAGTTTAATTCAATAAATTTCTTTTTGTTAGAGTTCCTGATAATAATAAGCTAATACAAATTTCATTTTGATTGCATTTATTGTGAGCAGAAAATATATATATATATAAAAAACACCATTCTATATGAAATTAAATCTACTTCTTTTATTACAATGCCAAATGAATTCGTATTTGAGAATTTGTTAATTTAATTATGAGCTCATGAAATATTAAGTGGAATTATTATATATAAACATTTAGAAGGTCATATTATACTCTCTCTTAAAAATAAATAAAATAATAATAATTTTATTAGGTTGAATATTTCAATGAAACAATGGATACAATTTCGCTCAATAAACTTTGAAAGATTACATTCAAAAAACACATAACAAATACAAGAATTTACAACTGTAAATGAGAAGAAAAAATATAAACCTAGTGATCTTTTTCAATGATCACATTTTCTATGAGCACATAAATTCAGTGAATAGCATACACCTACGCCATTTAAAGCAAAACGTCTGAATTTCTTTCTGTGATAATTTTGCATTATTTCTCTGATTTTCGCTGTGGAAAATACACAAGTTGTTGATTGGTTGGCTTTATTAACGTTGCACACGAGGGCTACTGGAGACAGACCACGTAATTTTAAGCTTGAGATGGAACCTTCCTCTCATAACTTCCAGTCCACGCCAATGGAAGGACTTTCAGTCTCAACATATTTAACGTGAATCAGCCCCGGCTACATGGCGGGTCTTTAATGAATAAAAGCTTAAACTCATGACTCCACAGAAACCGATGGCCTCGAGACCGACCATGACCCCAGGCTACCGTGACCACGTGGAAGGTCCAATACAAATCTAATTTTTGTCCTTTTCTATGGTCTTATAAAAGAAAGGAGACCAAAGTATTATCATGACCAAATATTATTAATCATTACCAAACCCTCTTGATATCTTATGATACCACGACACACACACACATATGTGTATATATATATATATATATATATATATATATATATATATATATATATATATATATATATATATATATATATATAATGAAAAAGGGGAAATTATTTCATTATATAAACTGTAATTTTTCATATATAATAATTCGAATAGTTCGATAATATGAGAAGGAAACGTAAACAATATTCAACTTAAGAGAAAATAAAGAATAATCTTGAACGAATCCAATGAATAACTTACTTTACAAGCTACTCTATGAGGGCACAATTTCCCAAATCCCAATGGAGGAGAAATTTTTCTGAGCAATGTAACAACATCCAAATGCTTTATCCTCCCTCTAAATTAAAAATAAAATTTTAAAATATATCAGCATACAAAAATTTATATATATATATATATATATATATAAGCATATAAATGATAAAAATATGAGAATTACTTTGCATAACTAAAATAATTGTAAAGATTTAACAAGTTATAATGAATGTATAGATTTTGTTAATGAAGGATACCAACATATGATTACAGGTAATCTAATTATTGTTATGGATAAAAATTTGAGAGAAATTATGAATAAAGGCACTGTGTGTGCTTTCAGAATCATTACTTCTAAAAACAATACTTGTACTAATGGAAAAAAAAAATTAGTGAAAACATTGATAATTTTTAATAAAATTAGTAATTAAGTTCAATTTATATATAAAAACTTTTCAAGAATATAAATTTTATATTAATCAGGATTTGAAATACTTGAACTAGATAAATGAAAGCACTAAAATTAGAGATTTAAAAAAGTTCTATAAAAACTTACAAGATGAATTCCCTTTTTTATGTTAATTAGGCGCCAGGGAATTTTAAAATTATTTTTAAAAAAAACTTTATATTTATTTGCCATATAAGCATTTAGTTAATAATAATTCCTTTCTTGATGTTAATATAATAGTGATAGCGAAATAGCCAATAGAATTATAGCTTTTTTAAAAAAAATAGGTTATGCTCTGAATATGATAAAATTTCCTCTCATGTTTGTAATTTCTAAATTTCACAAAGTTCTTATTTAATTTAGCATTGTGACTAATGGTTCAAATACTTACAGTATTATAGCTGGAAAACTGTTACAAAAGTTTTTACAAAATACTATTGATAGTTTTAATAAGACTGCTATTATTAAAAATATTTATGAAAATATTAACCATTTAAAAGATAAAGAAAGTTACTCTATTTACAGTTATGCCTATAAAGATTTATTTAATTCTACAGGTTCAAATTATTTAATTAAGGTTATTTTTTCTAATTATAAAAAGAATTAAAAATTAATAGTTCTTTATCTCATGAATTTTTTAAAATTTCTTATGAATCTGGTAATAAAAAACTATATTAGATGTAATGGTATAAACTATAAAAACTTAAAGTTATACCTCATAGGATTATATCTATTAATTATCTACATTTATTTGAATATAAATTTATACATCACAATAATTTCAAGTTACTTATGTATATTGATGCTTTTACAGTTTTTGAAATTAGTTTTGGCACAGATATTATAACAGATTTATCCTTTGATCCATCATACTTAAATTTGATTAAAGTTAATGCAACTTATTACGAAACAGATACCTTAGATGCTAACTGAAAAATAGTTAATAACAGAACTATTAGTAATATTTATAGCTAGGAAAATAATTATTGTTTAAAATGAAATCAAACTATTAAATAACCAAACAATTTAAATGAAAGTGATAAAAAAGCATATATATATATATATATATATATATATATCATAAACAAGATTACGTAATAGCACTTTTAATAAAAATTAACATGTGATAGTACACTCCAATACAAATTTTTTTCATCAAGTAATGCGTGGTCTATAGAGAAACGCGAACGTGCTGTCATGTTTCGAAACGCAAATTTTAAAACGGCATACCTGAGGTGATTCATCTAGATGAAAAGAGCACCATGGATTCAAACGTAACTGAGGGAAGAAGAAAATGTTAACTAAATGAATAAAAGGCACTGACGCTAGTCCTGGGAAATTATACCACAGTAAAACCGTTCTAACACTTATAACGTGTGGTATAATGGCGCACTTTTGAAATATTGAAGAAAAAAAACATATACACCCAACTCTTTTTTTTAATACGGAAGATACGTTCCATATTTTTAGAATACTTTCTTTTTTGAATTTTAACAGTCTTGTTAAAATTGATTTTAATAAGTTTAATTATTTACTCTAGAAACTATCAAATTTAAAGTAACTTGATAATGGTTTTTAAATAATTCAAATTTGATTGGAAAACTGTTTTATATATATATATATATATTTACTTTGTGTATAGACATTCTATCAATCAATATTTTAGGTGGTTATAAATATTGTAATATAACGCTGTATTGAAATGTGTATAAAGATAAAGTGTGTAATTGGTTACAAAGATAAGCTTTGAAATTAGTTACAAACTTTTTAAGTTTAAAATATAATTTTTAAGTGTTAATTAAAGGGTATATATTATTTCAAAGTTTATGTTTATTTACTTTGGTTTAAATGTATTTGTTCTCTAGTTTCGTTAATGTAAAATTTCTGTTCACTTATGGAATTTTTTAATTTTTTTGTCTATACCATTAATTATAATATAATTACAGTGGTTAGTGAATAATATATTTGTGATGTTGGATCCATAAAACTAGTTTAAGCACACTTTTTTTGTTTCTTATTTATTCGCTTCTCTTGACATTTGTAAAGTTTTTTGAATAGTTCTGTATTTACATTGGTTGTAACTTTCAATTAATGCTTAACATTTAATTTGAATTAAAATTAATGAGTAGAATTTTTATTTCAATAAATATATGGCTTTTTTCATCATAATTTATATGTTTTTAATTTTGGCAATATTTTAAGCATATATCAACATACTTAGCATCTGGATCATATTCAGACCACAACCGAACGAATTCATCTAAATGATGCGGACCCAAAATAGACCAATCCCGCGTCAAATAATCAAAGTTATCCATGATGACAGCTACAAAAAGATTTATAACCTAAAAGGTAATAAGAAAAAATTATTTTTTTGTCATGTATTTATATGAGACTAAAAAAAATTTCTTTAAGCTATAATATTTTAATCACAAATGTTCTTTAAATAAAGTTTCCTCTTAAGTACTTTTATTATAATTATTTAAAGATGCACTTTTTGTATCAATTTCTTTAAATGTTACCCAAAACACATTAATTATTTTTCAAAAAAATCGAGAATGATATTTAGGGTTTAACTATAACATCATCGTCTTTGTTTCTTTGTAACATGAGATACATTTTTGTAAAAATAAAATCCGTAATAATATAAACTGTAAAAAAAATTGCTTTCCAAATAAATTATTTCTATAAAATATTTAGGTAAATTGAAATAAAACCAACATAAATTTAAGTACTAAGCATATCTGTAAATTTATATATTTTAATTACATGCAAAAAATATTTAAAAATATACTAAAAATAATGTTAAGAATCACTGGGCTTTATACAGATTTAAAAACTGTGATTATTAAGTCTTCATTGTTAAAACATTTATTTTTTAACGTAAGCTTTTATTTGGCACACATAAGTAAAAATATCTCTAAATAGTTTTCATAATTCCTTGAACTCTCATTACCCTGAATTCTTAAGATCTCCTTAATCAATTTGCCCCCTTCAATTGAAAAAAAAAATTAATTATGGATGAGCTTAGAAAGCTCTATGTTAAACCTTTCCAACTATGTCTAAAATATTTTTAAATTGACAAGTTTTAAAAATTAAAGTTAATAAGAGTTATTAAAGAATCTTAGAGTGATGTACAGGGTTCCCTTGACTTACTAATGAGTTCCGTTCCAACTAACAAGTCGGAAATGGAACTGATCGTAACAGGGATATACATTTTCCAACATTAATTTTTCATTCGAATGGTTATAAAAATTTTACACAAAATACAAAAATTCAATCTATATACGTATAGTTATTATATATGATGTGAAAACTACATATGTACTGTACTGCATAGCATCAGAAACATTTCGACAGTAACAATGTAGTTATCATACTTTATTTTCTATTTTTATTTATTTTTGTAGTCTTAAATGAGGAATGTCAATAAGTCACATCGGTCGCAAATTGAGAAAAGATTTATGTATGTGTTACTATGTATGTGAATAAAACTACATCTAAACTTTTTCTTGTGAAATAATTACAGAAAATATTTACCAAAAATGAGCACAGTATATAAAAAGAGATGAAATAAGGTAATGCGACTTCAGAGCCACAGACATCCCCAAATGATTCATCTGATCTAGGATCACATTTTGTTGTAGGCTTGTTGGTGCACGCTAACATAATCTCTTGCCACCCTTCGCCAGTAGCAGATCTAGAAAAAAATAATTTAGCCATTTGAAATTTCAAGGATAAGTTTTGATTTATTCTAAAAATGCTTCTGCTCAATGAATTTATGAATTTGCTTTGTTTGAAATTTAATACAGATTTTGAAGATACAATAACGTCTTAGAGTAACTGTATAAAAGACTTGTGTTCATTATAGCTTGAAACTGTTTTTTATTTGAATGTATAGCATAAAACACCATTTATGCATGTGTTTTGAGACGTGGTTTAATAGACGATGTAAATGATATTGATGGTAAATATCTCTGTTACTAGACTCTAGTGAAAAATTAATTATGAAATCTGTCAATAACAGTCTATGATGTAACTCATGGACGATTTAAAATCAAAGCCAGGTGAAAGGAAGGCTATAAAAACATAAATTTCTCAGTTTTTGAATAATATTTTAAAATGATAATAATTTTATTATAGTCATTGAGATTCTCTTAGATTATTTATTATCCTCCAAGAAGCCCACAGTCATTATTATTCTAATGATTTGTTTTAATAAACTAATTTTATACGGAACAAAATTATTTCTAGAGAAAACTTTACTTAAAAATTCGAAATATAAATATAATGCACAAAAATAATTTAATATCTGCAGGGTACATTTTTCAGAAAAAAATCTATCTATGAATAACATTATCTACGAAAAATGAGTTTAGTTATAAGCCCATTTAGAAGTATAATTACAATAACTGTCTCTTCTCATCAGAAATCAACATACTATAGCGAGACTAAGTTCCCAAATAAGAGTTAATATTTTCAAGGTTTTGAAACTATTAATAAGACATACTCACCTGAATAGAACTAAAACCGCCTGTGGAAATGTTTGAAAATGATTGTTTCTATGAATTGCTGTGGATGAATCTAATGCAATTCGCCCAAACATCTGAAAATTAAAATAGGTAAACGTTTTATTTTTACACTAAATAAACTGAAATACATTTTCTTAATCAGTTAGCTTTGCTTAAAAAAATATAGGCAAATGTATTTTGAGAAATTTCTTTAGCAATAATAAGTTTATTTATGAACTAACAGACTTTCTTACCTGCATTCCTATAACAGCGTAAATGAAGAAGAGCATAACTATTAACAAAGCTACATAAGGCAACGCCTGAAAAATATTAGAATTAAAAATAAGCATATTTTTATGATGAAGTGTTATTTAATTCAATATTACTGTTTTAGTTGAAGGTAAGGTAGAAAATGTTTTATCAAATATTTAAAGTATACATATATACGATAATTATATATTTAAAGTATACATATATACGATAATTATATATTTAAAGTATATATATTGGCAAAAGTTGTAACTCTTCAATATACATCTAAATGCATTTTTTTCTCTTTTAATTTGTTTTGTAAGGTACTTTTGACTAGTTGTTCGATAAAACTGGTCTGGTTTGCTTCTATAATCATTTTTTAAAAAATATACATCTTCTATCTGATTCATTATCGTAAAGGTTTTATAATATATTCGTAAATATCGGATTTATATAATCCGTAAATATCGGATTTCATTTTGCATATACTTTTATTCTGCATTTCTTAAACAAATTCATAATCATTAAATTTGTATACTTTACAATAAATTAAAGTCATGAGGATTATGCGAAGTCTGTGAGCTCTTAGAAATCAATTACCTGAAAAGATTTAATGAAAGTCCATAATAAGGTTCGAATACCTTCTCCTCTACTGAGAAGTTTGACTAATCTCATCACTCGAAAAAGGCGAAAGAAGTTTATGCTGATAATATTTGTTCCTGGCTGGAAGAAACAGAAACACAGATAGTTGTTGTATATAAAATAAGTTGAATATAAAATAAAGCAATTCAATTCAAACATAATTTATTGAAACAATATTTAGATATTTTGTAAACATTTATAACAATACTTTAGAAAAAAGAAATTAAAAAATTTCATTCAACTTACATTGACTTCAGAGTAAACTATATCTATAAAGCTCCCTAGAACAATGATAAAGTCAAATACGTTCCAAGCATCACCAAAATAGTTCTAATTGAAAAATGTAAAACTGATTAATATCAGTTCATACAATTTTATAGATTAGTGCTAAGTATTGCAACATTGTGCTTACTCACCTTAAATTTAAAAGCTACCAGCTTAAGCAAAAATTCGAAGGCAAAAACAGCGGTGAAAATCATGTTCATTATATCCAAGGCAAATGTATATTCTTTGGGCTGACCATAATACTATAGAAATAATAGATAAAAATGTAAATTATTCTTGTTCCAAAGATTGCACTTTGTATCATATCAGCTTGTCTTAAAATTCGTAATCATTAAAAGTATTCTGAAACACATTCACTACATTCAAGTATGTTAAGTTAAACTGTCTGAATACATTCTCTTTATATATATATAGAAAGACAGACAGAGGGAGAACTCACACAAAAGGATTAACAAATAACATCAGAATTTGAATAATATTGTTGAAAATTTAGCATATATCATGCTTAAAATTTATTTTAAAAACAAACTTTTTTAGTTAACAAGTTTATAAGTATCTTAATCTTAATTTTCTTTTCGATTAAAAGTTATTTTTAAATACCAATTGTTTGGCTTTAGCGGAAGGAAGAGTCGGTTTTTTTAAGAAATTCATTATCTTAGAAATTTTTTAATTTTACAAGAAACTATTTATTATTTATCAATATAAATAATTATTAATAATATTTTTCTTTATTTATACAGGGATACTTCTTTAAAAACATTACATTTCAGTTCCGAATCAGTAATTATAAATATGTTTATATTACGGAGAGAGAAATTATAGTGAAATTTTGACTTTTTTCTTTAATTAAATATTAGATTCCCGACAGCATTACTTTAAGCCTGAATTAACTTGAACTGAATAATAATCTGAGTATGTATTTGACTTTTTTCAACACATATTAGTTATTTATTTTGATACTTTTCTCCCTACGTTGATGCAAAATGCGTGTATTTCACGGTTCAATCAATACTAAAGAAAACGCATTTGAAATATTTTTGCTTTAGAATCAAAACTGAAATAAATGTGAGTAGCTTTGAATTTTTTTTCTTATTAATAAGCTATTATCATGTCATAGTTATTAAGACAAGTGAATTTTATATGAGTTATTAACATATTCTATTTATTTTGGAGAGAAGAATTGTAATTACAATTAAAAAGAAAAGAATAACAAATACAAAAGTAATTAGAACATTGTAATGACGACGATAAGTAAATTAACTAATAATTAGAATATCATTAATTACCTTCATAGCTAAAACTAAAGTGTTGATCATGATGAGGACAAAAATAGAATATTCAAAGTACTGCGACGTTACAAACCACCATACTTTGTACTGTATTCGATGTTTGGGGATATAACGTCGAACAGGTTTAGCTTTCAAAGCAAACTCAATACAGTTTCTCTAAAAAGGAAAATAAAAAAAAAGACAAGCTTCACGTCAATTATTCAATTCACAATAATTCTTAACTACAATTATATTTATGGTCTATAAGAGTATATATATATATATATATATATATATATATATATATATATACTCTTATCAAATTGGTCCAACTTGTATCTAGTTGAGAAAAAATAAATAAGATTTTGTTCTTACTTGATTTTTATCGAGTTCACAATTTTTGAATTCTTGTTCACCCTCATTTTGAAATGTAACGATAACAAAACCAACGAAAATATTGACCATAAAAAAGGCGATTATAATGATGTACACAATAAAATAGACAGCAACCAATGGATTATAATTGTAAATGGGGCCGATGTTTTCTGCGTGGGAGTCAATTGCCACATACAGGAGTCTAAAATGATATTGCATTAGACTTAATTGCATTATATGTACACAGTATTCCATGCAAATTAAGTTGTTGTAATGATAACCACTATTTAAAATATACAAGATTATTACAAAGGAAATTAAAAGTTTCACCATTTTTTACTATTAGTACTATACCTTTACCCACAAAATGATCAATTAGACATAGAACAAAACTTTTCTTTAGACATTAATAATAATTCACTTTTATACAGTCATGAAATCTTTTAATTCAATTTTATAGCCATAATTTTTACATGTCTTTTTCATATGGTTAATTTCGTGAATATCAAAACTATTTTAAAGTGTTAAACAAACAATATTAACACATTTCCTCGAATTTCTTTAGAAAATTCATAGATGACAGATGCAAAAAACATCTTACCAATCAACCTTTTAATTCAAAAAATTCGAAAATTGTCCTGAATTTTTCTTAAATTTGGACAACATATAATGTTTTTGCCATGCATCACTGTAAGTTATTTCTGGTGTCCGTTAATGATAAATAGACTGAATTTTAGAGTTAGAAATTTTAACATTCAAATTTTTATCGATAAATGCATTATAATTTATTTTATAAAAATCTTAATTGGTTAAAAAGGGAATCAAATTCTTAAGGTTTTGGAAGAATATACTTTTTATCAGTGTACGAGACAAATAAAAAAAAAAGACCTCTGTATATTGACCTTTAAATGAAAGATAAATCAAAATTGCAGGTAGTTTTCCTTAATTTTAGTAAAAATCATTTTTGAGCACTATTTTCTTATAAGCAGTTTTTATGTGTGACTCATTACTGGAAGACAAATGGGATTTTAAGTATAGACTCCTTTAACATTCATATATGTTTAATTTTTATTATATATTAATTCATTTCATAGTTGTCCAAACAGTAAAGAAAAGGAAAAACGCAAAAAAAATCCTTCTTTTTTAAATAACAGATTGGTCGAAGTAGCGTGTATAACAAAAATTCTTGTTATAAAATTAAATTTACCATAAAATAACTGCAATAGAGTTCATAAATTTACGCACTTTTATAAGTAATTAATATTTATAAATTACATACAAAAATGAAGAAAAAATTTTAAATGGCAGCACACTTACTTAGGCCAGCCTTCAAAAGTTGAAACTGTACAGAGACTGAGCATAGCTTTGGCAACATCATCAAAATTAAATTCATTATTTTCCCACACTCTATCCTCTATAGTAATTTTCATTGTTTCACCGCCTTGATATACAACATATTGGCCCCTAAAATGTAAATTTATTTATATAGAGGTTTCTAAATGATTTATTAGAGATTAAATGATTTATTAGAGTAAATTTCGATACTGATTTAAGTATTCGTGTGAAAAATGCTATAAAATGTTTTCGAATTTTCAAAGATATTAGAGGAATATTAATTAAATAAACTATATGAAAATAATTAATGATAAATTTCCTGTTTTATTATCCCACATTTTTATTCCATAAAAATTTTAAAAAAATGATAATTGTACTATACCTAAAGTGATTTTTTTTAAGTAATAGTGAGTTGTCATTAAATAAATTGATCCATACCTACATTCTTCTTCTGTCATTTTTGATTCGTCATTACATCGATAAAATTTTCCCTGCAAAATAAAAACATATCATAATATCATTAAATATTTGTGAAAGACTACCATAAATTTCGGATTTCTTATACACACCAAAGTCAAATGCATAACAAAATATATTGAAGAAAAATAAGGAAAACAAAAAGTCAGGCCACATAAAACACGTTTACATTTTATAATGCAAATCATAATGCATAATCACAAAACAGTAGGGAAAAAGAAGAATATATATATATATATACAGAGGGTTTTTAAAAACTTTATCATAATGCACCAATTATAATAGCATCACATAAAGCTGGCCGGATGCATTGCTCACAAGGTACACAAAAGCAGAGACAGGTTTCATTAAAGATGACAGTATAGAATGCTACAAAGAGTTCCACAGTAAGCTTTGTGTTTTTCTTTTTTTTTAAAACGCTAAGTCATCAAACTAATGTATAGAAAATAAATTATTTGGTATTTAAATACTCCAATTAAAATTTATGGTATAATTTTTTTAAAAAAACTATTTCCTACTAAATTTATGTATACATAAATTTTCTTATGCTAATAACTAATATAGTAATGTATATGATTATATCCAAACAACACAAAAGTATGACAAAATTTCTAAGTATTCTCATGCGTATTCACGAAAGTCACCCAATACTTTTAAGCTATTTGGATATTATTTTAAATACTATTAATGTATTTATTAGAAATTTCAATTTGTTACCTAAAATACTACAGAAACATCATTATAAAATATTAATTTGGTATAGTAAATATAATATATATAAATTTATAGGGTCATTACATACATAAAAATATGAAAAATTATTTATATTTTAGATTTTAAATAATTTCTAAAGAATGTTAATTGATTAGTTCTAAAATATCAGCCTATTTTATTTAAAACTATGCTGAATATTAATACTACAGTGGTGCAGTGGTGCAGAAGAAAAGGAAATGAAGGATAATGCAAATGCGGGAGGGAGAAAGGGGGTTTCTACATACACAAATAAACTAAAGGTGCGTAAAGTGCAATTGCATGCTTTGAAATATTGAATTATATCAAAGACATATAACTATTCCTAAACAATAGTCCCTGAATTGTTATTTCTCTTTATTATATCTGTGTAAATCTGAATACAGGTATTTAAAAGTAATACATCAATAATATATTTTAAATTTTGCATATTAATGAGATATCAGATGTTATAATTAAATATTTCTCGTCGTTGTCTTCATTAAGGTGAACATTTCATCAGTGTTATAATGAAAACTACTAGGCCATGTTGAAAACCCTTTTTGGAAAATATTTTTAAGATTTAAGTTAATAAGAATACTATTGTTATATTCACCGCAATAAGAATTAATACTTATGTTTGCTTGAATATATATTTAGTCATCTATTTACACACACAAAGTTGTATGTATGTATATATATATATATATATATATATATATATATATATAGTCCAGTATCCATTCCAGAGACGCCGTTTATGGATTGGATTTGGATGAGACTGGATCCATGGTTTTTTGATATTAATGGAGCTTACATAAAATATTTTAGAGTTATAAACTTTTTTAATTAAATACTGCTTTCTATATATTTAAGACAATATCTTTAAATTACTAAAAATGATTTGAGAATTTCATGATTCTAAAGAATATTCATAAAATTTTTAATCAAAAATATAGTTATTATTAAATCTTGTACTTCAAAATTTTTCTCTTAATATAATTCAATGTTTCAAGTAGCATAGCAACGATAAACATTCACAAATCATCTATGTGCAACGTGCAGACTAGCAGCCAAAATGATTTTTCTCAACAGAGTTATAAATCAAATAAGAGCAATTTAAGCTCTCTGGTAAGTTAAATATTAATACAATGTAACAGCTGTTGAAAGATATAATCTCCATTAACCAACTTCTTTTTAAAAGTACTGATAACTATTTTTAAACGAAATATTTTAAAAATATTTAAAAGTAAAAATATTTAAATTACTTTTAAGAAAAGTATTTTTAAAAGTATGTTTAAAAATATTAAAAATTAGAAACTTATAATAGAAGTTTTATGTTTAACCATTAATTTGTAGATTAAATCATTAACTTATATTTCAAAAGGGTATTTCTTTCTTCATTATAGTATTATTTTAAGCATCTAATTAGTACTCTCAACATTATATGATTAATTTCAACAACAAATTAATAATTTTTATATCAATATTACAACTTAAAGGTGATGTTTGCCTACTTTACTGGAGCATATCCTGAATACTTGAATGCTCTCCCTCAAGGACTTCTTAGAGTTTTTATAAATGCTCTAATTTTTAAATTTATTTCCTTTAATAAAGATATTTTAGATGTTCTGATCTTTGAATTTTGTCTTTTTCCACGATGATTTTTTTGGTGTGTATTTTAAATGTATTTTTAATTCATTTTTTATATTTGTGCGAGTGGCAATATAAAAAATCCGAGATGCTTATGGATTGAATTCCTTTTGAGCTATATGTAACAAGATACTAAATTAGTAATTTCTATGCAATAGTTATTTATTCACTAAATAAATAATTTCAACATTGAATCAATATTTCGAGTTTTGAAAGAGTAATTATTACATAGAATAAATAATGTTTGCTCATTCTATTAAAACCAATAACATTTCTGTTGCATTTAATTGTATTTGCTTGGGGTAATGTGAATAGAGTACGTTTTAAAGTTATTAAAACATTTTTTCCGTATGTCAGCTCATTTAACAACTTCTGAAATACTTATTTTAAATATATTCATAATGATTTGGATAAGTCTAAGTTCAATAACTTTTATAACACTAGGAAAATAATAAAGGAATTAAATATTCATGTGTTAATTTTCACGGAAGGGTTGAAGAAAATACCTTTCTGGTTGTGAACAAAATTTTATTCATAAAAATTTACAATATTTGTTATGTATGTAAAATAAACAGATTATACATATATTTGTTAGATTTGAAAAGTAATAAAATAATGAATTCGTAATTGATTCTCTCACTTGTATGCGTGTCTCAAATTAACTGCAATGCAGGGAATATGTTAAAATTATTCCTGAATCAATACGATTTAAATCGAAATAACTAATTTTAAATAAAATATATTTTAAAGAATGAATCCATTTCACTTTTCTCTTAAAAATATTCATCAAATATTCAGAGAAAAATTTTCAGTTATTATTTAACTGTGTATTCTCTATCATTCTTAAAGTAATTTTTATTTCTTAGTTTATTAAAGTAACATAACTAAATTTACATAGAAAAGCAAAAAAAAGAAGATTAGAAGAAGGTTAACGAAGAAAGGTTGATATTTTTACTCTTTACACTTATTTTTGGATGGCACACAGATTGTTTTGTTCAAAAGAACTGCGCATAATGCCACAAAAGCAGACACAGTACTCGACATTGACTCACAAATCAGGCCACTTTCGTTTTGGTTAAGTGCGTTACCTTGAACAGTTGGACTCCGATCACAGCAAACATGAACTGTAGCAAGTAGGTGACCAACATGATGTTTCCTATAGTTTTGACTGCTACTATGACGCACTTGACTACGTACTAGAGGGCAAAATAAAGGAGGTGTCAAATTTAGTTATCGGTAGGAATGCCAGGTTTGTGAGATTCAGAAAAAACACCCCTTCCCTTATCCATACTGTTGAAACCATTCTTTTTTTAAAGTTAAAATTATTTTATTACGTGAAGAAGATTACTAATTAAGAGTAATTAACATTCAAATAATGTCTGAATAACACTTGTTTTGTTTTCATTGTTATATTTTTAGCGTACAACTACGTAAGGAAAGGGGGGAAATATCATTTTTTTTTTCTAAATTATTATCAAAAGACAATCAAACAGGAAAATTTGTTGACAAAGTGCTTTTAAAAATATTTCAGATAGTTAAGAATTAATAGCGTTTAACAACAATATTTTTTGATTTATTCCTGTTACAACACATTAAAAAAAAAGCATTAAAAAAGTGGACTATTTGTCATTATGAGTATAATAGAGTTATTATCAGAAAGGTAATAAAACAAGAACATATTTATGGATAAAATCAAAATTTTCCCCTGGATGCATTTCCTTAAGAAATTCTTGAGGAAATTACTTATTGATAGTTAAACAGAATATTCTATTACGTATTTTGTATCCAGTTATAATATTAAAATGAAAAAGTTTTAACATTTTTTTTTCTATTCCCTTACCAATTACTTTACAAAAAGGCAACATTATAAGAACCTTTTGAGAAAAAGTAAAAATTCAAAATGTGAAAAAAAAAAATCTCAAAAAATCACATACTTCAAAAATGAAAAAGAAGCTTTTTCTAAGTAGTTAAATGGACTAAAATATTATTCAGAGCTTCTTACGTTGTCAAAAATGTATTCAAAAATATCAAAAATGACTGAAAATAAAAATATTCCTATAAAATAGTCAAGAAATATTTATAAAATAATTTCCCTCCTACAGAAATCCAAACAGATATATTCGCCAAAGAACTGAATTTGTTTCTTATTATTATATCTATTATAATTCCCTTTATATTCAAATCATCGTAATTCTAGACCACGTAACACGTGTTTCCGTTGATATCTACAGCACCCTTCAATAAACCATTAAGAGCCTATTATATTATAGGAGGTGATGCGAAGAGTATCTACAAGAAATATGTAGTTGTAGGGAGATTTCTAGATGCAAATAAATTATATATATTCCACATGATGAGGTAAATATTATCAAGATATTCTAAGATATTTTAAACTTTTTTGGGACCATATAAAGTCTGTTTGAAAGATTGAATCATTTATCTAACACCACTTTAAGAATGGAAGTCAACTGAAATGTAACTGTATCAGTTTGGAACTGAAATGTAACGGTAATTTTGAGCGCGTGAATAAAGAGCTTTGAATCGCATTCTGGTTGATTGACAACACGCCTCATATGTGCATCGCCTGGCAAATCTACCGATGTCGAATACGTGATTAGTAAGGGAAGGAGAGACGTGAGAGAACATCGCTGAAGCTCATAGGCGTTGGATAGTCATACCTTCAACAACTGCACTCCAATCACAGCGAACATGAAGTTTAGCAGAAAGGTCACCAACAAGATGTTGCCTATAGTTTTAACCGCAACAAAGATGCACTGGATTACTTGCTAAATGCAAAACAAATATAGCATGTCATTGCTGGGTGGTCCCACCGAAACAGTATACCAGGGTAGAACAAATAAAATTTCTTTCTACTCTACTCTCTACGGCATCAAAATATAATGAGATATACAAGATATAAGAACTGGCAAAGTCATATAAGCCTTACAGAAATAACTAGATTTTGCTATATGTATCGACTTCTTTCATTTCGTTTGATTCTAATGCTTACATTTTATCAAAATTTTATTTTCGTTACCTTAAAAAAGGCTTTTTTAATTCTCAAAATGTTTTAGAGAGATCGATAATTATTTTTAAATCTTTGTGTGCTGCCTACAATTTTATAATCGCTTACAATCCACATTTATTTTGAATTGTTTATTATTTAAATATCCTTTATACACAAAATTTCATTAATCACATATGTTTTAAGTTTTACATTTTTATCACGATTTGCTTGAATGTAATTCTTGATTTTAATTTATTTTATTATTTAAACTTATACTGCAATGTTTCTTAGCTACGATTGGCACTTGTTATAAAAACACACATATATATATTCACTCACTAACATAGTTTTTATTTTATTGTCCTTTCTTGCTAATTAGTTTAGCCCTTTTCAAATAAATAGTTTTATAAAATAATTTTTAAATTAAGTTTGTTTTATTAAATAAAAAGATTCTAAATTTTAAAAATATTCTTTTACAATTTTGAGGAATGCTTTCGGCACTGAACTGCTTTGTATTTCTTTATAATAATTGAGTACCAAAAGGTTTTTAAATGAAATGTACGATTTCATAAAATTATGTAAGAAGAATAATACACACCTCGAGAAAATTTATTTTAAATTTGCTTCAATAAAGAAATTATTTAATCATCAAAGTTCTTCTTTTAGTTTTTTCTACAAATAATATGCTATACTGCTTGTTAATAATTTTTAAAAATAAACATCTCTTATTTCAGCTGAATTCATAATAATTTTCTATTATTTCGGAAGTAAAAATTAATTCTTATGAGTAACGAATTTTCATTTTCGGTGCAAGCGTAACATTTTCTTATTCAATGGAAGTAAATAAATTTAAATCAATATAATTCTCTTTCTCACCATCCTAGGATCATTATAGTAAAATCCTTTCTTACATTAGCAATAATAATGTAAAAGTGTATAATGAATTAAAACAGAAAACAAATTTAAACTACCTATGGAATTTAGCAATTTAAACTGTATTTGAAAATTATTTTATTCTTCTATTTCCCTCCCTTAAAATAAATTTAATTGGTTGGTGATTTTAAGACATTAGATATAAACATATTAATATTTCATATTTATGAATTTTTACGGAAGTACAAGTAAAAGGTAAATGTAATTACTATTAGAAAAAATTCTTGAAAAGTGTTTCAATAATATCTAATTGTAATTTTTTGATAAAATTTGAAATAATGAAATTTGCCTCATTTTTCATTTATTAGGATATTTAAAAAATGAATAAATCCCTTTTAACAACAATTTATTAAAAGTAATATTAACATTTAATTAATATCTAATATGCCGCAACTACTACTTTTATTTTCAATAAATTTTCCGACAATAACTAAAGTTAAAATACCGTATTTAATTATATATAACGTTTTCTGTGTTTAAAGGATACATTTCTTATATATTTAGCTCTTTTTTAAAATTTTATTTATAATTGTAAGGGTAAATCATTATATATTTCACAAATAACTATGATTGTGAATTAAAATTTTTGTAGCATACTTTTTTTTGTTTTAATTCCCATAATTTATCATTATTTTTCTTAGATGTGTAATGGAAAATGGAATTTAAATGTGTAAAGTGAAATTTCAACAGTAATGTTTAAGTGAAAAAATGCTATTATTATCACCCTAAGAAATATTTTTAGTTCAGCTTATTATTACAAGTAACAGATAATTTAATTAGATATTAGAAATATTGGATAACTTAATCAAAGAATTTATTAATAAAATATTATTGTTCAACTTATTAAGTAGTATTGTCCAGGAATCTAAAATTTAAATGCGACGTTTTAATATAGTTTCCATCAAATAATTCAGCTTAAAAACATACACTGATGTTAAGACTATATTATACTAACGTATATTTCATATATTAACGTAACACAAATTGACATTATTGCTTATTAAAGTTTAAATGTATCGCCAAGAAAGCAATTCAACTATTTAGCAGGCCATTGAAACAATATATTTGACATTACCTTTAATCCTTTGGCACGGTTAATGGCTCGGAGAGGTCGGAGCACTCTGAGAACACGTAATATTTTAACAACTGAGAACGTCTCGTTCCTGAAACCATTAAAAATTATAGCTTCAAATAAACAGCAAATAAATAATGAAGACATTTTCATAGCTTGAGAAATGTAAGTTAACTTACCCAAAGGCAAAAGAAATGAGCGAGACAGACACAACAAGCACATCAAGCAGGTTAAAGTAACTTCTACAGAAAGATCCTTTATGCAAAATCAGACCATACGCAACAGCCTGTTTTAAAAAGGATTTGCAAAGAATGGATTAATTGTTATTTCACAAATTGCTTGAGGAAAAAATTAAGAATTCGACACGAAATCCTTGACTTACCTTTAGAGTTATCTCAACTGTGAAAACAGTGGTAAAAAAGTAATCAAAGTAATTTAAAATCTGAAATAGAAGAAACTATCAATTAAAGGAATTGATTAATACTCATTTCAATTTTCATAACTTTTTGTTAAAATAATTAAATGCGGTTGAAAGTTAAGAAAGTACACATCCATCTCTTTCTACAATTATAAAAACTTAAGGTAGGGAGAGGGTAATAATTTAAATTAAAGAAAAATTGTGTTTTAATATTGCTATCCCAATATAATAAAAACATGCCCTTTTTTGAAACTAATTTTTCCCCTTTCTTAACAACAAACTTGAAATCAGTGCTTTATACAAAGTTAATATTTTAAAAAAAACTTTTAAGTAAGGCGCAGAGTAAAAAAAGAAACATTTCCAGTCAAATTCATTATACTTTAGAAAAAAAATGGATTCAGTAACAATTTAAAAATTGTATAGAACACGAAACAACTATTTATAGAGCACGAAACAACTATATATAGAGCACGAAACAACTATGTATAGAGCACGAAACAACTATGTGAATGAAATATATAAGCTAAAGTTACACTGAAGGACAAAATTTCAAGTGCAAATAAGGAATTCAAATTAAGTGTTTTAATTAATGAGGATTTTATAGTAGAGTATTTGATGACAGAGATCTTACGGTAAATCAGATGATGCAATATACATGTCTTAAGAAATTAAAAAGAAATAATCTTGAAGATAAAAGATGACCTACCCTATTTCTGTCTGAGTTGACATGTAGAGGATCTTCTGCAGCAAGCATTGCGCTACTAATTAATATGAAGCCAAGAATAATATTCGCAAAATAACTGTGATTTACGATGAAGTGACATAGCCTGCGGAACCTGAGAATAATAGATAAAATATTACAATTCATTATAGTGAAAACATTTAACACTGTTCAACTTTTTTGAATTGAAAAGAAATTATAACTGAAAGCAAGTTTCATGATAATTCCAAAAAAAATTAGTTAATTAACTGATGTTTAAAAAGAGATTTTTTTAAAAAATTTATTTTTTCTAGACCTCGTCTTGTTTAATGTTTGCTTGTTAATGTCTAAAATTATTTTTTTACAGTTTGAGTTTTTTCTATTTAACTGTTTTTTGTTGGTTATCTACAAAATCATTAGAAATATAATGCAATATGACAGATTTATTTCATTAATTTATAACGCATTTTATATGATTTTAAAGACAACATTTATTTATTTCAAGCTGTATATCAATTTATACGCAATTTACTTAAAATAAGAAATAGTATGCGTGAAATCAAATAATTAAAAATTAAGTTAAAAGTTAATTAAATAAAGATACGTTGTTTCCAGAAAAACTGCGTGGATTTGGAATAATTTGTTTTATGTCATATATTATATCTCAAATTCAGTTTAATTTCTCTTCAAACTTTCTTAAATTTCCAGAAACACATATTCCAGATAACCATCAAAGATTATTTCCGAAATGTAAAGCAGCTTCTCAAAGAGTTACACAAATATGCATTAGATAAACAATGTAGATTACATAAATATGATACTTGTCGCTTATTGACGTTTTGATGTAACATTGAAAACTTCTTTTAAAATACATTTGTCTTAATTACAAACTACGTGTACCTCTTTAAATTAATTATTTTTTTCAGTCCTTTAATAAAAAAAAATAAAAATAATACTTTAATGAAGAAAATAAGTTTTAGGTAAAAAAGCTTTTTATTTGTACCTGTTGTTGTGTGAAAAAATGAAAAATGAAGTGTAAGCGGGGATGGGTTTAATTTTTTTATCCATGTGCATGTTTGAAAGACGCCTGGGCCTAGCGGTGGAAACAGATTCTTCCTCTTCCTCATCCTCTTCTTCTTCATCGTCATCATCATCATCTTCATCAGCCTCTCCTTCCTCTTCGTTGAATTCAACTGGAAAAAAAAATCACATTACTATTTCAAACTTTATTTCCAAATTAACCACATTTAAGTTATTATTTCTTAGATAGTATTAAATTTCAGGGGATTTGGCATTTATCTCATTTACAATTCAAGACAGTTTTAGTGCAGTTAAAATAATATTTATTTTATTTAGAAGTACTTATTTAAGTCTACAACTCAGTGCATAAATTTCTAATGTGGTCCCAAACATACATTAACATATTAATTATGAAAATATGCGTAGTGAAAGAAAAATAATATATTTTTTTTTTGCGATTAAAAATTATTATTTCACAACATTTTTACTTTCCAACTACATGAAAAACTCCTTCAAGCTAAAACTTCTGTTTCTAGTTATATCAGTAAAATTTTACAGTCTAATTATATTAGTGGTTAATAAAAATTTAAATTCTAAAGTAAGAAGTCAATAAATATAAATAATTTCAATTCCTGTTAAAAATATCTTATTTATATTAAAACATAAGTGACAAAAAAAATTAAATTCTTCTGAATATGATTAATTATGAAAATTATTAATTTAAAAAATTTTCAAAAATTAAATTTTATGTAAGAGAATTAAAATATTTTCTTATAAAATGTAGGTAGATAAAATTGTGGAAATAAATTGGAAATGCGCATTTCATACCGGTTGTAACTTCATTCTCTGTTTCGATTTCTTTGTTGTCATTTAAAGAATCTGGTTGTTTAATCTGAAATATACAACAGAATATAAAGAGTATATTTATCAAACAATGAAGGACTATAGAATATCTTACTTCCTTTCATTAATCGATTTAAATATATTGAAAATATGAAATCAAAATGGAATCAGATATCAAAAAGAGTTTAAATACAATTGAAGCTACAAATTATGTACGAGTATATATGTGCATTGTTAAAAATGTCTTCAATACAAAATTTCCTGATATACAAATAATTAGTTTCATTTGATTTATTTTCTATTCCAAACTTGGAGGTGATGAAGTATAATTTCAAATCACTCATTGAAAACTAAAACAATTAAAGAAAAGAAAAATAATGCAAAAATATGACATTTATTTTTATTATCTTCTAATAAACTTATTTTAAGCTTTAAATTCGAGTTTGAAATGATGAAAATACCTTCCTATGCAAGTATAATGTAACAAACAAATAAATGTTATTTTCCCTAAAGAACAATAAGAAATGCTAAAAAAAATGTTCACAAGGAATATGTCATCCCCCCCCCATATATACATATATATAACGACGAATCGCATCATGTGTGGAAGCCAACAGCGCCTAAAATACTAGGAAAAATAGATAGAAATAAAAAATTATTTCAAATACTTAAAAATCTAACTAGAATTAAAATCTAATATAGATTGTATAGAACACGGTGATATTTGAAAACATAGGTATCATTTTAAAGTTCATACTGTTCCTGTATGGGAACGTGATCAGTTTAGCTTACCAATTTTGTAAAACAATGCCAAAATATAAATAGAAAAATAAATGAATCAATTGTGAGATACTTAATGGTGTATGTAGGTGGTCTGTTGAAAATAATTTGATCTCATATTAAGGCATGAAACTTCGCCCCATTTGAAGAAGAAGCTTTTTTTTTTTTTTTGTTTATTTTCAATTTTGTGATTACATAATATCAATAAAATGTAAATAAAATCAACTCACACAATTACAACACTTGAATAAACTTTCTCCTTGACCGTTATAAATATTTGTTGCAAGGTTGAAATTCGTTAAATGGCTTAACATATAAACATTTCATAGAATATGTCATTTTCAATTTGAAATTTTCTCTATAAGTTTAATCAAAGCATTTCGCATATTTATTTCATGTAAAAAATGTTAGCCCATATCTATAAATTTTAATTATTTCTCCTATACATAATTTTATTTCTTTATTAATTTTATATTGCGTAATAGTTAAGTTTTGAGTTTAACTCTTACATATTTGAAGTAACAATGAATACAGAAAGTATAGAAAGAATAGAAAGTATAGAAGAAAGAATACAGAAAGTATAGAAGTACTTACAGAGTTATCAGCTTTTTCTCGTTGCCTGTGAAAAAAAAATAATACATTGGTCAAATCAAAATCAATAGAAACAGAAAGCTTTAAGTTTTGGAGGAAATATACAAGACAAAATGTTAATAAATGAAAAAAAAAACTTTAAGATGAAATACTTAATTTAGTTGATCCAACCTTTTAACCTAAAGGCTTTATATAAATATTTTTCACGCAAGTATTAAAAACAATGTATTGTATACACACAGCAAATATATAGAAAAAATAAGAATTTTTATTTAAATTTTCTTCAGGTTTTTTTTTTGCTTGATCAGTATCATCTTCTATTCATATAAATAGTTTTTTAAATTTTTCCCCTAACGTTTGTTTATAATTATCGTATTCATATCACATTTAATTTCAATAGTTGTATAAAATAGTTAATAGTTAATTTTATTTTAATAATTTTGAAACAATCGTCTGTCCCCTTTTGAAAATCCCATCAAGTCACTAAACTACCTCTAAAATTATCGTCTGAAGATAAAAGTTTTATTTTATGTATTAATATTTGATATACAATTTTTTAGGAAATAAATATCTGGCAATGAAACTCTGTTCCATTTCTTTATGTTTAAAAATTAATAAGTTCAGTTGTGAGCTTGAAATGGAAGGTTGAGATGCAGTTTCAGTGCCATTATGAGGTTGTATTTGATTATATTAGAATTACCAGTATAATAAAGCCAATACTAAAGGTAGGTAATTTTCAAGTATTTCTTCATGCTATTTTTTATTATAAGATGTATAAAAATGAATTTTTCTTGGCGTCCATCTTTTCAAAAGAATTTTGATTTTGAATTCGTATTTTGAAAGCAATGAGGTTAAATTAATTTCGTCAAAAGCTGTAATGGTATATATGTTCAACGGTATATATTTTAACATGTGTTTGATGGTATTTTTATAATAACTATTTTACTGTACAAACATATATTCATTTTATGAACTTTGTAGTAACTTACATTCGAACGAACATGTTATGATTCAATTGTGGCGATTCGGGCTTGGAAGGCTTTTCCATCGAACAACTTGAAGATGATAAACTGTGACGTTTTTTCTTCCTTTTCTTGTGCCTACCTTCTTCATCAATACCATCAAAATCATCATAATCTTTGGAATATATTATACTACCTTGCTCTTTCTCTTCTTCCTCCTGTAAATCGGATTGGGTTTGTTCAGTTTTACATACAATAGTTAAAATATTATTTTTTTACACATTTCACTACATGTAAATTATTTCACAGAAACAGGAAAAGCGTAACTTCTTCTTCGCTAAATAAAATATTTCTTAGTGAGGACTTTGCTATATTCCTTCTTTTTACCATTGATTTTAGTATCCTTTTGAATTTATGTAGGAAAAGGAATACAATGTACAACCATTTATAGTAGATATCCACTGAACCTATAAGAAATACAGAGGAGTCTTAATGCATGAATTTCGGGTGCAAAGATATATCTGCGATGTAGGCGTTATATAGGTACATGCTTTGTTTCATTGACAGGAGAAATTTTTTACAATTTCTATAAAACGGATATGAAATAAATATCTTTTCTTTTGAGTCTTGAATAATTATTAATTATCGTGAGCAATTACTATTATTGATTTGCACAAAATGTTTTCACATTATAATGAAATTACTCGTTGAGTAAGCCTGAAAAAATAAAAATTTCAAAATCTGAGAAAAAGGGAATTTTATATGAGTTTCAAGAGCTAAAAAAAATGTTAAATATTTTTTTAAGAAATGCATTTAGTAAGTATTTTGATTGTTTAAAAAATTATCTAAACTATATAGAGTTTTTAGAACTAATAATTATTAGTTCTAAAAGGTATTCATTAGTTCTAACTTTTAGAGCTTGAAAAAAAAATATGGTAATGAAATATTTTTTAAAAAAAATAGCAAATAAATAATGCAAAAATTCACTGCATCATCTTAAATTTTATATAGCTTCAGATCACGATTCGGGAAAGTGTTATATTTCTCTTATCTGAAGCAGATCACAATGTTTATTTATTGTAGATGCAATTGTATATTTGAGTACGCAGTAACGAAATTGTCGATTTTTCATGCGTAATAAAAGATGTGCTGTGACTTTTAAACTCTCAATAAACCATAAATTTATAGCCACAGAAAAGCATTTCGAAAGTAAAATTTGGAAATTCTCACTGTATAATTAGCTTCTCTTCAATCACTTATTGTATTTTCACAGCATTCAGAAATATTTTAGGAATTCGAATATTCAAAGTTGATTAAAACTCCTTTAGTAACATATGGAAATATCTACATAATACAAATGGTTAGAGTACAAGGGATCGGGATGGAAAATTTAAAATTTTCATCTCATCTTGATCCTGCATCAGATGTCTATTACCATCTTCTGTAATTTTAGCTTTGTTTCTGTTTCACTTAATAATTTTAAGATTGAAAACAATCCGCACTATGCAACTTTCAGAGAGTATTTAATGGATTCCGTCTAATTATTTAGTAAATTATCCTTTTTACTGATAGAATGAATTACAATGACATATTATTTTAAAAAGGACAATTATGTCCATACTGTTTAAATTAATTTCAATAAGATTTTCCCAGTAAGATTTCCCCTCTTTAATTAAAAATAATAGTTTCTAAATGAAAACTGTCTTTTCTATTTAAACATTTTAAGGGAAACTTAATAATGAACTTTTTCATTCAATGCATTAATCAATGTTCTTATTTTTTGAATAAAGAAAACATAAAAATAGAGGGTTAATAATGTATATTATTTACCTTTTCAATTGCCGTTAGACTTTCTGCATCTGCTAAGTTATCAACAGCGATAGCCAAAAATACGTTCAGTAAAATATCTGAGAAAGTTAAAGATTTTCGTAGACATCATATTCATTTATATTTTAATACAATCAAATTATTAAAATTTAATATTGATTACCTTAAATTAACTAATATATTCATTATTTTATTTTTTTAAATGAATTTTTCAAAAACTTGAATCTATTTTATATATATTTGCATTAAAAAAGAAAGAAACACTTCATGTATTAAAGTGTCATGTGTTATTAATAATTCATTAAAAGGATACAGTTTCCGCAAATGAATAAAATAATGAAGTAAATGCATGCTAAGACTCCAGGTGATCCAACTCCTCCATATGCGTTTATACCATGATACATAACTTCATTCCAATCTTCACCAGTTAAAATCTTAGAATGAAATACAAATAATAGAGAATGAAATGAATTACAAAAGCAAATATTACTCGTTTAAATGTTTTAAAAATTACTTAAATAAGATCAATACAAATAATAAGATTAACTTTATGAACATTATCCTTAACATATAAAAGGTAGCAAATAATTTGTATGTTGATAAAATAAAAATGAAGATATTTAAATGCATTAATAATTGATGAAGAACCTATAAAGTTCTGAAAATTTAAAGTTTTATTTGAACCTTTAAAAGAAGACTAAGTTACATGAGAGAGTTACCTGATTCTTACTTTAATTCAAATGAAGGGAAAAAAAATAGTACATTTGTACAACTTTCAAAATTATTTCGAAATTTTGATGCTTCAAAAGACTTTCAAAAAACATTACGGAGATAAATAATGAAGGTATATAATATTAATGAAATGTGCAGAATAATTACGAATAATTCTTGTATTCAACAGTTACGCGTTTGTAAGTATAAACACTGCAATGGATTTTTAATGTAACTTTTGTGGATGTTTTTGAGATGTTTATGGGAAACGCGTTGTATATGAGTTAGAGGGAATAAACCTAATGTTGATTGGTATCAAAAATATTAGATTAATTATGAATAGACACATTTTAATATTTGAAAATTGATTTTTTCACATTTTAATATTTTAATTCTTTTCATGAAAAGTCACTTATGATACTACACAAAAACGTCAACTAAAAATATTAAACACTTTTCAACAAAGTATATTCATATAAGTGTTATAGCATTTCTATAATTGTCGTCATATTATGCTATTTTTGGTTAAAATGTTAAAAAAAACCTGATGTATAAAAGCCGTGAAAGGAAAGTGTTTGTACTTTTTTTTTTCTTCTCTTGCACTTGTTAACTACTTTTTCTTTGATTGTCTTTGGATGCAAGTATGGTTTAAATTACAGTTGACTATAGTTTAAATTTTAAAATAAAGTTTGATTTAATTAGATACTTCAAACTATCTTCTGTTGAAACACTTAACAAGTATAAATGATAAACTTATATGATAACCTATAGAATTTTAAAATATAGGGGACTGATCTTCCTTCTCTCAAGGTAGAAAAAGTGTAATGAAACATTTTAAAAATGAGCATAAAATCATTGAAAAATATTGCTTATGATTATCAAAATATAATGAAATTTACCTAAAATATTAATGATTAATATGCAGCAAATGCAATAAGAAATTGGGTATTGATTATTAGGTATACAACCACAGGCAACCCTTAGATACCTATTACACCTGCAAAAAGTGCAATGCATTTTCATAAGACCTTGTGACGTTCACCGAGATTTTCCTTTCAATTAATTCTTTGCGTTGGGCCTAACCATTTGTTAAGAAGTGGTTAAATGGAGTTTTGAAGAAATAGGAAAAAGGTTCATGAATAGAATCCTCGAATCCAATAATTCTACACAGTCAAACCCGAGTGAATATATTAGTTTAAATTATTTAGTGAATTAGTTTTACGATATTAAAACTGAATAAGGAAATAGTTTAAATATCGCAAATGATACATATTTTAGGCACAGTAGGGGGGAGCAGCGATAAAATTATTAAGTCATCCGATTGCAAAGTATTCATAACTGGAATCAAAATAAATTGATTTTTGGTTCATCTGTCTCTCTCTTTATTTGAATGTGTAGTTCAGTGACAATATTTTATAAGACCTGTGCAGTTAAGAACCAGGGGAATTTACAACTTTTTGTAGATGCAATTGATATCTGTAGAAAATATATTCTTCATGGGATATATATATATATCCCATGAAGAATATATATATATATATATATATGTGTGTGTGTGTGTGTGTGTGTGTGCGCGCGCGTATTTATATATTTGTGTGTGTGTGTATGTGTATGCGAGTGTGCGTATGAAAGAGAGAGAGCTAATATATTGGGAAAAGACTATAATATATCGATTTAATTCTTAACATCATTTTACGTCTAAACTGGTATGATAATAGTTTTTTTTTTTTTTTTTTTGTCTAAAATGGATACATGTGGGAAATATATACTGCGTAAGGATAAGAGATATATATTATAAATATGCATGATAATAATGGATAAAGACGGAGTTTATATAATACATTAACTAACATAAATTTATTTTAGGTTTAAATTGAAGATTCTCATAGAAAAATCCTTTTCACTTTAATGACGCGAAATAAATCTTCAAAAAATAGTTTACTTCTTAAAATTGAAAAAGAGTATCGAAAGCAATTGTATTTATGATTTTATTTTATATTCTAAAATATACCAGTTTTACAAAAATATAAAGTATAAAACGGCACCCAAAACCTTAACTTTTTGGATTGAGTAATGATAACATATAATTATGAAAAAAATATTTATTAGAAATTTTTGACTACAATTTTAAAGTGTTTATGAGAAATGTTTTCGGACTATAATTATGTTATGAATAAATAATGTTTCAAATAGAATTATTTGTGTGATTTTGTAAAATATAATAACTGTTCTGGTTCACAATATCATAAAATATAGAATATACCACCAAAATATTCTATAACACCACATAACTGGAGGATTATTATAATAGGAAATTTGCATTATAGTAGAATCCGTGCTCCAAATATGGGAAGAGCAGTTACTACAAAATGTTTCTAGACTAAAAGTTCGAAGAAACCTTCATTGCAAATAAAATTACTTCTGAACTCAAATATTTGATATAACAGTTGAGGTGTTATGAAAATAAACTCTGAAATTCCCTATGAAAGTCAAATATGTACTTTTACAGTAAGGATGTAGTCAAAACAAACCACACGATCGACCAGAAATTAATTTTTCAAGTCTCAATACCGCTCCGACATTTTTAATTTCAAGTATGAATATATACTAATTTTCCAATCCAATTTTTTAAGAAATCGATAAATAATTTGAACGAAAAAAGGCTATTTGTTAATGATAATTTAAAAAAAAAAATTGCTAATGTTTTCAAATAAATGGATTGAGTGCTAAAATTTAATAAAATTTAAAGTCAAAACAAATTACTTAAATGATAAAAGAAAAATGCTTTTTTCACGTAATGAAAAAACTTGAACAGAGCAAAACTACAAATAAAATTAAAATTTTTTTAACAATAAACACATAGTTTCTATCGAATCAATATAATTAATTGGCTATTAAAAGAAAGTAAAGTAAAATTGTAACTGTTTACCCTTAAAATGTAATATATATTCATAAAATAACTTAAAATGTTTTATGAGACATGATGTAGTAGAAATTATTTGTGCAAACATTTGCTGGATGAGTACGATTTGAAAGATTTGAGTTCAACTGTCCAGAACATACATCAAATATTTATCATATCAATAATAAAGTAGCATCAATTATTCAATTTGTGACTATTCATAATGCTTAAACAAAAATAAACTTTATCATAATTTCTCTTCTGACAGAAAGCTTGTTTTATAAATACACGAAACATACTAGAAGTTTGCAAATATATTAACAAAGGAAATTATTATTTTCAATAATTTCGATATATTAATTCGAAATATCAATAATATATCACAGAAGAATTTATTTATTATCTAACATGAGTTTTTACTATGAAATATTCAAAAATTTGGAAGAATTTTCTTAACGCCCTTTTTCAAACTAAATGTCTAAAATTTGGATTAATATTTAAATAATTTATTTTAAAAAAAAGAAAATACTTTATTTAGATGTAGAAAAAATTCATTACACATATGTGGGTGTGTGAGTGAGAGAGAGAGGGGGGGAGAGAATCTTAGTAATACTTTTAAAATAATGTTATTATAAATGAAGTTAATAATAATTAATTATCAATACTGAAGGAAATTTATACTGTTTATAGGCTCAATAGATCTGAGAGCCAAATGAAAATATTAATTTTTATACTGTAAACTAAAATCTGAAATAAATTCATCTATTCCAATTAAGAATGACTTTTTTAAAGAATCAATAATGAAATACAATGCATTTTATTTTGTTTATTACCAATAAAACTATTTCTCAAAAGATATCTAAAATTTTTGCTCATGATTATAAATAGAACTTTAGAATTTGTCTTACCTGAAAAACAGTGAGAAGGCTTTGCCAAAAGGAATCGAAATTGCTTCGAGGTTTATCCTCATGAGGATTATTGTTAAATTTTCCACCAAACACCTGCATTCCCAGTAATGCAAAAATGACGATGAACAGAAAAAGCAGCAATAACAAACTAGCGATAGATCTCATAGAATTAATAAGAGAAGCAACGAGATTTCGCAGCGATGCCCAATACCTAAGTGTAACAAATAAAATCATAAAACATTATTATTTAAAATATTAAAAACTTTTATTAGAGTCTGTAGTATCTTTCCTTCACTATTAATTTAACAGATATCTTAAAATTTAATTAAATAGTCAATAAGTTCACAAATCCATTTGGGGAGACGTAAGAAAAAGACAATAAAGTTTATTAACTATTTTCACAAAATACGTAAGGTCACTATCGCTCGAATCTCTTAACTAAATTTAATTCCAGCTTATTAAGCAACAGAGTCTTAATTTACCAACTCACTCTTGATAAGTGAGACGCTTCTTGAATACAGAATATTCGACTCCAATTACTTTAACCAGGAGTCACTTTTAATCAATTTTACTACAAAAGATTAATTACAATAAATCACTCCAATTATTTTAGAAATATATATCAGTTTCTCGTTATCATATGTCTCCCTTCGTATTCTTTTAAATTCTATTTCATTTATAGATCACTCTCTCCCTAATTCAATTCATTTCACTTATTTCCTTCATCTAAGTTATTAATCGCGTTTAATTCGATTGATAAGGAGTTGGAACTTTATACAATTCAATTTATACAAGATTAATGAAGAGAAAACAGCAATATCCATTTGTCCCAAATTTACAACTTTCAAAACATAAATGAATTACAAACGTACATTACATGGCAGAAAAGAAAAATTTTGCATATAAAGAAATATGTTTACTGTCGCACAAAAGTATTGCAAAGGAATAAAACTAAAAATTGAAGAAACGGAAAAATATCGAAGTTAAGGTAATTAGCTGTAATATCAATAGACTTCTACTGATTTTCTCCTTTTACATATAAAGAAGAATGGGAATATTTTCAAAGACCACAAAACAAAAACGGCACTCTCAGAAACGTCTTAAAAAGTCTTTATTGAGTTCTTAGCCTTGGTTATTTTTTGAATTCCTGTTAAAATATAAATTATGATAATGCAATGTAGAATGGGGTAAATATTTAGTTTTTTATGCGAATTCTAAAATATTTCATCAAAGGCTTTCAAAAAAATTAGTTTTAAAATAAAAATATTGTTACCAACAAATTTTATCTTACTGAAACGTTTGCAGCAAATAATGGTCATTTTACAAGGTTGTTTTTTGAAAAAGATATTAAAAATTCAGTATTTAAGGAACAGACGAATTTAACCATCAGAATTATTAAACAATTTTTATGATTTAAAAAATAGCATTTTTACTTAAGATTAATTAAGAACGATTATTATTCAATTTTTACAATTAGAAACAATATTTTGTCTTTATAAAATAGCTTTAAAGGAAGTTAAAACATGCGTAGTTTTTCGTTATGTGTGTGTTCCTTTTCATTACTCATTACTACAATTCGTCATTCACTAGACCCATATTTCTACAACTAATTCAAAAAATTAGAACATTTCTGAAACACCAGCTTATATTGTTATACGGAATATAATTTGATAATTTGCATTCAATAAGTGAAAGAGTATAATCTATTTATGCATGTTTCATATAGCCCTTAAATTATTGAAAGTAAATGCTATTCTGTCATTACATTAATTGTACATGGACAAAATGGTATTTGGTAAACATGGACTGATTTCACATGTACGATCACATTCTCTAAATAAGACCACACCCTGATTATCATTAAAACATAGATTTTAAGTATCAGTTTTGTTCTTATCAGAAATAAATATATTTCATTGTTTCCCTTTCCTGAATTTGAAAATTTTATGTACTGTAAATAATGTGTTGTACAGAAACAATGCAAATATTTACATTTTGTTTAGTAATAAGGTCTACAAAATGAAGTTTTCAGAGGATATTATAGCATTTATAGATACAATGTTTCTTTGAATCATTTAAATTTATTCATAGACCTTGCTGTTTCAAATATTCACTTTGTACCAATAACACTTTAAATTACAAAAAAATAGCTTTAATTCGTGTTATTAATTTTAACAAACAGAAACAGGAAAAGCGAAGAAATTCATTTGGATTCATAATGGTGTTTAAGAAAACCCTATTGTGATCATATTGCACAGTTTTAGTCAAATGAGGTATACAAGTAATTCCAAAGAAAATGTACGAGTATAAGAAGGCTTGCGTACTTTGTTTTTAAATGTATCGTAAAATTTTTTCTGTATTCCATTGAATTTATTGAAAATCAGAATGTATTGGGATATTACAACAAATTACAAACTGTACGCTTGGCGTTCAAAAGTTTGCAACAATTTAGTGCTTTTATATTAACAAAACTTAATGCATTCACAAAAATTTTGTAACATACAAACTCAGTATTATATCTGATAATTGATTTTGATAGTTACTTTTAAGTTACTATTTTAATGTTAATTATACATATAATTTTTACGTACACAATTTTGGATATACTTACTTAGTGACTTTGAATATCCTCAAGAGACGTACGCATCTGAGCACGGACACCCCCAAAGGTGGCATAACATCAGAGTAAGTTAAAACGGTCTCTAAGATCGAGCTCACGACTACAAAACAGTCGAAGCGATTGAAAAGTGATACAAAATAGCCTTGGATTCCAAGACTGAACAACTTAAGCAGCATTTCCAATGTAAACAGAGCAACGAAGAATAAATTTGCAATTTCTGAAAGGAAAAATAATTTTACTTTTCTCTACCAAAAAGCCTTTAGCATGCAAACAAAAAGATAAGATAATGATACAATGGATATTTTTTCCAATGCATTTTACAACGTGATTAAGACAAGAAATGAATTTTTAGATATCTATTTAAGAACATAAAGAATACTGGAACTTGAAAACTTATATCAACTTTGAAATAGAAGAAATACATGTTATTGCGAAAAAACAAAATTGCAATTATAAAGAATATAGGTTTCCTAAGAACATGTGTCTCACAGTGTTACCTATCTCAGTTAGCTCAACCTGTAATACAGCGTAGATAAGGCAAATACATTAATTTTTTCCCTTCTTCTATATGGGATAGCATTAAAATTTTCTTGATTAATCTTAAGTGCATTCGCAGAATAGGAATGATAAATTGAGTGGTCTAGTGGAGTTTGTACTGGTATAGAGAAAATGAAATATGTTTTAAGAAAATGTAACATTTTTTTTGTTGAATCTAATTATACTACTCGTATAGTAGAAAACAAAACGCATCGCTTCTATAATTGAAATGTTAAAAATTTAAGGATTACTAGATCTAAGCACAAATAGTGTAAATGATAACGTTGAAAACATACGAGTATTAGTAAATAAACACTTTTTATTTTAGATGATTTTTTTTTCTAGTTCTGTACAATTTCATGTTACACAAAAATTTCAAGTAGCACCTACATATCAATTTCTTATTTTTATTTATTTACTTATTTACTTTTTGCTTTTTGATTATTTTAGCTTATGAGCTTAGTGAGAAAATGAGAAAGGATGGGAGCTTGAATAAAACTTTTAAAGAGAGTTCAGAATTCGTCTCTTTTTATAAGGACTCAAGTTAGCCCCACATGAAAGATAGGTTCCTTTAATTTGTTTCAGTTGTTTCTATATCTCAGCGTACCAATTTGTACTTAACAGAAGTAATAAAATATAAATTTTGATTTCATCTCAACACAACATATGCTTGTAAATTTAATTGTGCCGATGTAATTAGAAAGGGATAAATGACTTGAAAACGATTATATTAAACAATCAATCCTTTCTTGCATACTACTTACACATGAAATGGATGAAAGTTAATGTTCTGTAACGAATGGTAAAAATTAAACGTTTTCAATGAAGAATAAGAAGGGTATTTTATATACATTCTACTTATATATTTTAAAACTTAAGAAAAGAAACCTTAGCAAAACGTTTAGTGATCCTTAAGCAAGTAATTCGAAATTATAATAATAAGAATTTCATAAGAATTTCTTACCTTGAAAATAGTCTAACCAAGGAGGCTGGCTATTGTGCTCGGATGCTAAGGCTAAAGTGTTCAGGAACACAAGTACTATAACTATCCAATAAAAGGCTTTGGATTTCACCATCCTGCGACACATCCTTCTCAGCCGACGATTATCACGACTCAATTTCTTCCTGCAATAGCAATCAAAATATTGCTTATTTGCTATACTTTTTTCTCAATAATTTCTAACAGAAAAAATAACTGAAATAAAATTTATCCCACACAGTGATAACTTCCAGTAGATATCCATTAAAAATGGGAAAAAAATCAATAGAAGTATAAAATGTGCAGAAATATTTCCAAATGTGCAGTATAAATCTACAAAATGTATTTTTTGCATGGGACGCTGTAAGAGAAACTCCATACTTTTTAAGAGCCCACCAAGAAGGAGCATTTGTTATGTCTATACTATTCGTTTCAACTTGTGTATCTGTTCTGTCATTATCACGAATACTTTTACCTGAAAAGGAACGAGACTAAAATTAAACAATTTTTATTACAAGTACAATGAAATAATTATAACATTGACAAACGAAACTTTTATTGATTTAAACATCTAGAAATTGTATATTTTGAAAACTGAAATGCGTATAACTATAGAGATTAGTAATAAAGAAAACAATAAAACTATATAACATAATATTATAAAAATTAAGTGCATTTAGAAAGCCTTTTTATATACAGAAGTGATTGCTAAAATATGTTTTTAATATAAGCATGAATATCAGACTGAAATATTAAGTTTTTTAAAAAATTAAATTTTTGAAATCAATTAACATATGAATTTATGATAAATAAAATGTTTTGAAATTTATACATTAATTACATCCTTTGATAGAATACATGAAATACTGTATAAGAAAAATAAAATATGTAAAACTTGAAACTTAATATCAAATCTTAAAAATGGTCTCATCAAAAGGGAAGAAGGGACTGGACAAATTTTAACATATAAACTATGAATATTACTATTTTTACTTTTTAAAATTATATTTTGTTACTAAATACAAATTATTTTGTAATCACTTATAGATATATGCGTTAACACGGTTTTTTTTTTTTTTGAAATTTTAATTTATAATGGAGAAAATAAGCCAGTAATTTTGTATATTAAATGATTTCAAAATATTATTGTATGAATAGCATTTAAAACATCATCTTTGTAGTATTTAAGTATTTTGTTAGTTATATGTTTTTTATTAATCTCTTGTCTTAAATTTGCCAATAAGTTATAGATAAAATTTCATTTACTGGATCCATTAGAATATTTAATTATAAAAATAAGGCTCAAATAATAAAAATGAGCTTTTAGTCACACGCTAGTGATGCAGACGCCTTTTCTTAGTTACATAAGCTGAAATCTAAGGTATTACTTTAATAAAGAGCCTTCTTTTTTAAATTTAAATTTGTATTTTCAAATAATTAAAAATAAATAGTTTGACATAATGTAATCAAAAACTTAAAACTTTCAAAAACTGTTTGGGCAGTAACAATAATATGTAGTTTTATTGTTTATTTATATAAACATATTTATACTATAAAAGTAGTTTTCACCGACTGAAATAAAAAATTCTTCTTTTAAATTTGCAGTTAAAGTTCATATATCTCGGGAGAATTCTAAATATATCTTATACAACATTGTATTTAAAAAGCTCATCGTTTTTCAAACTTTATTGACTTTGTGTCAGACTTATTCTTATTTTGTTCGTACATGTTATCGGTATACTTGGCAGAATTCTACTTAAAAAAATAGTTTTTGCTTATGGAACTGAATTACCTTGACAACGAGTTGTATTGTTAACATACTGTGTTAGTTGTCTGTTTTTCCTAACTTGATGGCACAGTATGTTTGTTGCAATTTATCATGATAGCAATCAAACAGCGTGTTTTTTTAACGCTTGATCGTTCATAGTGTTTACTTATTTTTAGCTTCTAAGAAAGTCTGTTTTATATGAAAGCCGTTCTAGCAACTTCATCAAATGTAGAGGATTCCGATAAACTTAAAATAATTTAATGGTTAAAATACGCGTAACGAATTGCGAAAAAAAACTTACTATTGCAAGAAGACAATGATATTCAAGAATTTTGAGAAGTGTAGATGTTTTGAAAAACTTTCTATAAAAGGAACAAATATTTATATGCCAATGACTTAAGATACCTATAATTACCATCATGATTGGTCTAAAATAGTCTAAAACCAACGTTTTAATTGACCACTGTCAATTTTGTTTACAGAGGGGCAACCTAGATAGAACCAAATGCATACTATGGTTTTTAATAACAAAATTCAAAAATAATCATTCAAAAATTGTAAAATTACAGTCCGATTACTTTAGAGAATAAAAAAAACATTTTGATAAAGTCTGTATTACTCCAGAAAATATCAATAGCTCAGAAGCTTCCATAAGGTACATAGATCAAATATCTTATCTTTTGATCCTACAGTAAAGATATTTAGATATGTGGTATATTAGATAATAATGTCCTACAATGGTAATTCAAGGCCTTACCGCGCGCATTGTTTTCAGAATTTCTTTAAATCGGCAGTAATTTAACAAAAAATAAACCAGTAACTGAATTTAAAACCAACTGATCCCATTTGAAATGTTACAAAATTTGCTTATCCTTCGACTGTTTATTTACAGAAGACCATACTAAAATGTCTGGGAATTTATGAGGAAACTTATGCCACAAGGCTGATTTCATATTACCGTAAACTATCAAGATTGCCGTAACCGGTATAATTCCTTCAATCAAGTTATTAGTTTTAAAGCTATTATTGAAAAAAATTTACGACACGATTGTGGATATGTGTTATGTAAATAACAAAATAAGTCAAACAAATTTCACTTTCTTTGTTAAAAATAAACAATATATATTTTTATTGCATTTTTAAAAACATTTTCTCATCTGCATGTTGCGTATAGCATAAAAATGGCTTGAATGAACTTTCTAAAAGTTAAAATAACTATTATTTTCTATAATCGATTCAGTTGAAGTACATTTTTATTTACAACGTATGTTGAAAATATTCATTAATTATTTTTTACTTCTTATTTCAAATTGAAAATATTAAGAGATTCGTAGAAATTACTTTACATTAACCAAATAATTGTAAAACTAAATATGCATTCTTTATATAAGCTCTGCTATATTCTAAATTTAATACATTCTTAATTTAAAAGAATTTCTAAAAATATTTTTCTAATATATTATTTTTCTCACTTTTTAATACAAAAAACACTTTTCATTTGACAAAAACATGTCATATATTTTAAAATAAATTTTCAGTGTCACTAGACGCAGATGTTCCATTCAGAAAAAAAAATTCTTCTTCTCTGAAGCTTTTTAAAGATTTTAAGTCTTTCTGAAACAACAAGTAACATTTATCTTGTCGGTGCAAAGCGATGGTAAAGGAGTTACTTTTCTTCTACTAAATCAAAAAGTCTAATCGAAGAAAAACGGATAGACCCGTAACAAGGAGTCGAAAAAAAAATTCGCTAAAGAAGCTTAGTCAGGAAGAAAGAAATATGATCGTCACCTCAGTTAATGATGTGCATTGGAACAACTTATTTCTAAAATGTTCTTAAGTTCTTCAGAAAAAAATAATTCTACGTTTTCAAGAGCTGATATGTAAAGAAAAAAGTTTTTGCAGTTGTTTATTTGGCATCTCAAAGAAGTGCAGATGGTTATTTGGATTGGGATTATACAATATTCCTTTTAATTGACGAATAAAGAGATTTTAAACAATTTAGTTGTCTTGTATTCTAGAGGAAAAAATATTATTTTTCTCATTTTGCAAATAGTATTTAAAACATCTTATACTATAACTGCAGCAAAGGAATTGTATAATATCTATATCTATTAATATTAGTAATTAGTTATAATTAGAAAAAAGGCCTTTAGATTTTTTATGTATTACTATATTTTTAGGAACCATCCTACTATATCATAAAGAGAAATATTCTTAACTGCATCATGTTATATTATAGTTAATGATTCACAGTTCACAGTAAGAAATTTTTAATCCAGCATTTTCTATGATTCGGAACATTCAGTTATCATCAATATGATCTTGCACAGTTCGAACCATTCGTTATTGTGAGTTTTTTTTCCCATGTAGTTTTGGGCGTTTGTTGATCTAGACCTCCATGTCGAGACACAGAGCTTGTTCGCATTTCCTCCCTGTGTTTATTATAACTGTCCATTTTTATTTCAGTACTACATTTCTTGTCTTCTAAAGGATTGCATAACACGTTTCCATTCAAATTCGTTTCAATATTACAGCTATTCCTCATTCAGCGTATTATACAATAAAATGTTCTTGAAACCCAACAAGTTTTCTTCAAGTGCTAATAAAACTAATATGCATAAGTATGTAACTAGAACAACTTATCATAGCTCGTTTTAATTATACTATATTCTATTAATCTTTCTTTTGAACTGTGTTTTATATTAATATTAGAATATCCATTTAAATTAATGTTCAAGGTTTGGAATAAAGTATATAGCTTTTCTAGAAGAAACGAGTTACTTAATCAGATATTTATATCGTATACGGAGGCTGTTGTAATCGCTTAAAATTTGATCTAGAAGGACTAATATTTTATATCTCTTTTAAAACTACATAAAAGCGGGAAAATCCGGCAAAAATGATAATCTAACACAATGGCAAAATGATAATAAAATCCGGCAAAAATGATAATAATTTACTTTCTTTCTGTAATGAAGCTTCAAAGCCTTTATTCTAGTTATGCATGCAACGTGAGATTATATAAAATCAATATAAAAATCAATAAGTCAATATAAAAATCAATAAGTCAATATAAAAATC
>BMAW01004055.1:119136-124136 GCA_019974015.1 Nephila pilipes
AAAAATCAATAAGTCAATATAAAAATCAATAAGTCAATATAAAAATCCAATCCAAACAAAATAACCAAAAACGAATTTATTCAATGAAAAAACAATCTACCTTAAGATTTTAAACAAGAATAGATTTTTAATCAAATATATTTTATTAATATTGCATCTATGTATTAGGCTATATACAGCTGTTGGTATCATAAAAACTTTTTTTTTATGTCTATTTAAAGGTTTTTATTCGATTAGAACCTCAAACAGAAAACTACTATTGCTGCTTGGAAGTAAGACCTGTTAAAACGTCTTCAAAATAACCAAAGAGACATGAAAATAAATTCACATGAAATCTGGATTTAAAAGCATAAAAAACTTACTATTTCTACTAGACCCTTCTTTGTTTTCTTTATCATCTTGTTCTATGTCCTCTGTAAAATAAAATATGTATATATATAAACGTTTTTTTTCTCACATAAACACAAATATCTATAATGAGTTTTTAAGCATTTTTATAATAACCAAATAATCAATTCTTACGAATGTAATAAATTTCATAATGAATTTTTAATCATGCTTAGCATTATTTTTTAACTTAACAGTTATTAACTGCATAAAAATTATATTTAAAAGGGAACAATATGCATTTCAATAAATGTAGTAAGATTTACATTTAAGGACTAGAATAACCAAAGAAAGTCTAATTTCTTAGTGATATTAAATACGATTTATTTATTAGTTCATATTTATTTATTAGTCCATACACACCTCCTTGCGTTATCCATTCCAAATACCCTCTCAAATCATCTTCAATTTGTTGTTTTTCTCTGAGCTTGTGGAAGTCACCCCGAGCTTTGGCTTTTTCTCGTTCTTTAGAAAATTCACTATAGATTATAATAAACTATAAGTAAGAAAGTTAGCACGAATATTACTCAAAAGTTATAAAGCAGTTTTCAAGAAAAGTTATACAAAAAGAAATAGAAATTCTCTGGAAAGAATTTGAGACTGCTTTAAAAAACATTTTATCTACGTACTGAATAATTCAAAATCTAAAAATTTAATTATTTAAATATTAAGAATATTCCATTTCGCTATTTCACTTGATTTCAGTGTAATTTATTAATTAATAAACACAATAATTAATTAATTACTGTTTTTTTCGAAACCTTCATTTCTATTTAATACACTGATTCTGTTAAAAATAAATGTCTTAACATTTATAAATACTGAATATTTGAGTTTCTTTCGTACGTAAAATAAGTTCTTAAAAAGTATGGAACAATTAGATTGTTCAAAATAATCCTATCTGAATAATGTTCCTATTTTAACAGTTCTAAATTATGTTTGAAAAATTTATGAAAGCATTCATCATTCGAGACGTTTCAATCATCAGAAAGGAAGTCTAAAAATGGAGTAAATGTACTTTTAATATAAGGTTACTTTTACCTTGACGTACTGAATTAGCTCAAAAGTTTTTTTAACTTTAGCATCATTTAGCTTTCTAACAAAACCATTTGAAACATATTCTAAGATTATTATTTTTTCTTTCATTCTTGTGTATGTTATTTAAAATAATTGGTCTTTAAATTTTTTAAGAATTTATAGGAATAAAACTAGTTTACTTGTCATTACTACTTTTTTTTTTCACGAAAATAATTAAGAAATTTATTCATGTTTTAATAGATTTTATTGACATAAGAAAAGCTGTAAATAGCTAATGGTTTTCAGTTTCAGTTAGTTGGGATGTATTTACTATTTTTACATTCTTCATTAGTAGTTTAAGGGAAAATTCTCTATAAAAAATCACTGGTGGGTACATTTCATAAATAATTTTTGCTCCATGCCATTTATTTGTTTCCGTTTTCAATCTTTTCAAATACCATAAATAAAGGTAAGGAATAGACATTTCAATTTTAAAAAAATAAAAGCTCATATACAACTGAAATAGGATATTCTATTATGGTATACATAGCTCAACTGAAATTGCAATCCTATAGTAAGTGAAGTAACATGGACGATGAAATGAGGCTTTCTATTACAACCAAACGCTTCCCTTAAATTTAAATATTAAGATTATTCTTTTCCCAAAATTATATACAATTCATCCAGTTATATGCTGTTACTGGTTAATGATGGATCAGTTGAAGGCTCATTAGGTGTCTAATGTACATTTTCCATGTGTCATAGGTACCTATGGAATGAATTTAAGGGATCTTAATATCATTTAAAGGGGAATATGAATTTTGCCAAATTTAAAGGATATTATCTACTATTATGATCACGTTTTGTTATTTAATTACAGTTCGTTTTTTATTTCGCATTTGTCATCTCTGTTTTATAAAATAATATAAAATGTTAACGAAATGAGTTCAATTTAAAAGAAGCTATCTCGTAGACATTAGAAGTTTTTGTTATTTTTAGACATATTTGAAATGAACTTACCCGCTCAAGACCCCGAGAACGAGGTTGAGAACAAAGAAAGATCCTATAATAATCAAACTAATAAAATAAATCCATGGCCACTCATTACCCACAGAATCATTTATCTGAAAAAAATTGTTAGTTTATTATTACTATATATTTTAATAATCAATACTATATTCAAATTCTGAAATTTAAGCCATCATCTTACATGAAAATTCACAATTTAATTTGTAACAATGAAGAAGTTATGATGTTTGAAAAATTTACATTTACCTTATCATAAAAATCAAAAAAGGATCATAACAAGGATCCGTCTTGATTTTCGCCATATTAGCACACATTTTATAACAGCAAGATCAAATTAATACCTCACCCGAAAGTCATCTCCTTCAAAAATTATCAATCGAAAATATGCATTAATTATTCTACAAATGTAGAAAAACACTTGTAATTAAGATTTATGTAACTTCAGTTTAAGAGTTTCTAATTTTGAAACAATTGAATGAAAGTTGCAATTCCTTGCTCCTAAGAGTTTGATGGCTTAATCTATTAATCAATATTCCATTTCAACAGCTCATTTCTTGATTACGAATAAGAACATTTCTATTGATCTGAACGATACTTCATTACGAAAAAAGATACTGTGTTACAAATGTTATTCTGGTTTTTAGTTAAAGATACTCTGCCACTAAAATAATTTCAGTGAAAGAGGATATCATCATTTTTATGTCTAATTTTACGAAGTTAATACTTCCTAAGAAATAAAATTTATTAATTAAATAAGTTCATTGTTATCTTACTTAGATTCTATTTTAACGAATCTAATATCTGTATGAAAAATATAGTATAAGTGAAGAAAAATACTTTTATGTAGTCTTTAAATTTACTATTAGAAAATATTATTGGTTTTTTTTTGTAATATTAATTCCTGCATGTTATTATTACTGCATTGACTAACCATATATAAGTATAAATTAAATGGAGGTTAACCGTAAAAAGGAAAATCATTGAATATATGTGCTTTATATAGAATATTGGTTTAAAAATAAACGATGACCATTCTAGAAGAGGATTTGTGTATTTACATTGTACAGAACATTCGTCCATCCTTCATTAGTGACGCATTGGAAGACGGTGAGCATTGCTAGTCCGAAATTATCAAAATTCGTAATTCCAAAGTTCGGACCTTCCCAATATCCCATGCATACTTCATCATTGGTTATGTTGCAGTGGTAACCATTTTCCCCGCAAGGGTGCGGCTCTTCTAAGGCAAACTCTCCTGCAATTAACAAGAGACAATTAGCAGTGCGATGTTCATAAATTAAGCACCTATTCCGTTCTGTCTGGTTAATTGCATTAATAAGATATAAGTATCAAAAGAAATGTTTTTATTGCGTGGAAAGTGAAGGACAATGACGCAATTTATATCCATAATAAATTATTTCTAGTTTATTCAGTGAATTATTCATATAAAAATTTAGCTAACTTAACCACATAAGATGTAATATAAATAAATTTTAAAAGAGCATACTCTGATCTAGCTCTAATATTATACAAAAATTAAAGTATTCCGAACAGTATTTTGTATTCTATTATAAAGGGAGACATATTCCTATTCACTTTTCTTCAAACAAAATAAAAATAGTACAGTGAAAATATTATCGAGAAGGCGAATTATGTATTGGGAATGTTAAAAAAATAAAATATGAAGGGATTATTTCTGAAAAAGGGCAAAATATGTACAATAAATTATGAATTATTTGTAGAGAAATTGATGTAAATCCTTGCTGAAAAAGAGTTTTCAATAAAGATAAAAGTAACAAAAACAGAAATAATTATAATATAAAAATATTGGGTTTCTTTCTACTGTTTTTATATTCAGTACCATACTACCATATTCTTAGATGGTAAATTCAACACGGGTAAAAAAGCCCCCTATTAAGTAACTGCTTATCTTTGATAATATAGAATGTACCACGTTATAATGAAGTTTCTGGGTATGTTAGAAGACCTTGTCTTGGTCAAAGAAATAAGATAGATAAAAAACTATGGCGCCGACAGTGAGAAATCAATGGACATCATAAAGGGCAAAAAACGAAAAATTCTGAGAAACTTATATAAACATCAATTAGTTCAACGTCTATCATAAGAAAACCTATATAAAATATTAGGTGTTTGGTACTTATTCATTATTCAACACATAAATATTTATTCTCCTCAGGGTATAAATGACATTTTAAAAACACAAAGCATCATAAAGATTCTTTAAGAAAGGAATATTTTTTCTCACACCTCTTTTCGGTGATGTTTACATTGCTTCTAGTGGAAAAACAGCAAATAATTGATGTGTTCCTGATGTAGAAAAGCACCCTTTTTCTAAGAAAATAAAAGTAAAGAAAGCAGTTCAAGTATGAGGTTTTTAGAACTCTTACGGAACAGCCGTCAATTACATCATATGCTCCAGACCTTGCGGGTATGTTCTACAATAGAAGACATATATGTGAATGGTTCTACTCTTTCCATTGATCGAAATCAAAATTTATGTATGCACAACGGAAAGAAATGGGTTCTGAATAGCATCAGCACTTTAAATG
>BMAW01004055.1:129136-161814 GCA_019974015.1 Nephila pilipes
GATAATAATGTACAATGGCATTATATTGCAAAGAAAAAAATGAGAATATTTTACATATTGAAAACCGAATTTCTTTAAAGCAAAATAATTCGATATATAAAAAATTTCTCTTCAATAAGTAGTTTACCATTTACTATAATTGTATAATTTTCATTGATGTCTACCATGATTCTTACAAGTATAGTGAATATCTACTTGGAATACGTTTGATTAAAACAGGATGTTTATTCAATGGAAAAATATACTTACTTGGGACACCAGATACTAATTTAAGGGGTCGTAAAACACGAAATGCACGTAAGGCTTTCACATCAAAACCCTCTTTCATCAGAGCAGAAAGAGCTGTACTAATAATACTGAAATCAAAGAGAAATTTACTATAATACACAATTGCTTGTGATATATAAAAATCATCGCTATGAACCACAATGCACCATTAAACATTAAAAAGATTAAAAAAAACTTAATTTAAATTAATAAATTCGGAATGGGTCTCAAAAAAATTGGATGAAATAAAATACTAAATATGCGCTTTTCTATTTATGTGTATCTATTTTATTTGAATATTTATCTTATATATTTCATTTCTTCCAAACATTTACATAAAGTTATAGTGTAAGAGTCGGTGATGAACTGACTAACGTTTATTTCAAAATTCTTATTAAATACGCCAATAATAAAATACGTACGTATATAAACACAAAATATCATTTCCTCATAAAAGTTCCTATTATGAGAGTGTATATATATAACTTAATTCCTATTAATTTTTACCCCTAATAATTTAATTTCCTAAATTTGCCCTTCTCTCATTTAAAAGATAAGTTCATTCTTATTTCCGGATACAATTCCTTTTTTCTTTTTAATTTATTCAATCACGTATCCTAATAAATTCGCAGCATCAGCAGATGACACGCTCCAGACCTGTAGGGGTGATCCCTACCAGACTTTAGTCTACACTTAGATTCCCTTGAAGTCCCTCCATCCAGACCATATGGTATCTGACGTTTAAAGTGAATTTTCCCTCATATAAAAAGCAAAACACAGCGAAAAACTCTCTCTTCTCTTACTCTCTTGCTCAGACACCCCACTCTGATGATCATCTGAGATTTTTATGGTAGTTTAGCTTTGACCTCTATGGCCGAAGCCCGACTTAAGTCTGTTAAAATAAAATAAAAGTATTTCAGCCATGTATTGAATGTTTCATTAATGTCCAACGAACATTTTTATAACATTCGAGAAATATATATATATCTGCGTGTGTGTGTGTGTGTGTGTGTGTGTGTATGAGAGAGAGAGAGAGAGAGAGAGTAACTTTAACTGAAGAATTTTTTAATAGACGATATAACAATTCCAATATCTTATTTAACAATAACTTATTTTACTTAATAAAGTAAAAATCGGTAGATCTGATATATTATCAGGAAAAAAATTTTTAAACGAAGTTTTTGAAATGTTTGAAACAAGTTATACAGTTTTCAAGGGTCTATGAAAGTTTGAGAAAAATTTACAAAACTTAATTTACGAGAGCTTAGAGAACATCATAAGAATGATTAATGTACAACACATGTCGTTCAAAGTCAGATTTTTAGATGAAAAAAATGAATAACTGCACATAACTAGTTAACACTTTCTACGAACAAAATATTTGTGATGTGAGAGTTATTTAGAAGAAATTTTCTTTCATTATTATTATTTATTTCAATAGTCATGAACAAAAATATGAATTTCGGATTTTTATTTATTAATAATTATTTGTATTACTATTCCTTTATCAAATATTCCCACTTGAGATAACAACTTTATAAATATTCAATTTATAAATAATCAATTTATAAATATTCAATATATAAATATTCAATTTATAAATATTCAATTTATGAATATTCAATTTATAAATATTCAACTATCAACACTTGCAATAAGTGAATCTACCAAAGAATCAGCTTGATTCTTCATGCTATTTTTTCATCCTTCGGTATTTCTCAAAAGTTTATGATAACGATTATTATCTTATACTACTAACTCCCACATTTTGAAAGAAAATGCAAAATTGTTATAAATTCATAATGATACATAAAAATATTTCTCGATTCTCAATATATCTTATCTTTTAAACTGTCATGAAAATCAGTAACTATTTTGCTCATTTTTGTTTCAATGTACTTCGAAAATTCATAATAAAAAAAACCTATATATTTCTTTAAAAATTTTAATTCTAATTTTTAAGAAAAATATCAGAGTACATTGACAAATTAATGAAATAATGATACACTTCGTTTTCAAAAACATCGATGTCTTGAGTTTATTCTACATACTTGTATCAAGAATTTCATATCTCTTTCACGAATTCCAGCGAATAAGATTTTACGAACACATTAGGAAATATTATTCATACATCATCTATTCTAACTATGTTCCAAATGACAAATGTTATGTTAATTGTGGTTAATTATATGCATAACCTATTTCCACCACGCGTGTAAAACACCAATTCATTAAAACGAACGCTTTATGTTCTTCAACACCTTTATACTTTCTCTACAGGGAATAAAGACGGCTATAGCTTATGCGTGTAAATATGGGAAACTGTTATTCCAGGGTTTCACGTGATGTGAAAAGTGCTTACAGCATGCAATTGCAATAATGTGATTGTGTAGAAATTTAGTAGACCAACTGGTGACAATTTTCAAGAATTGATTGAAATGAAAAGCATGACCAGAATATCTTTAATAAACGTAGAATTTATGCTAATATATATGTAGAATGTAACAAGATTTTGAAACGTTATTATCAAGACTTAATTAGATTTGTTCGAAAACATATTGGGGATGATTAATCGTTTTTAAAGTGTCACTTTATTGTATTGTTTGCATGTGAGGAATTGTGAAACGCACATTTGAATTATTTTTTTCTCTCTCAGGTGTTTTAAATGCGATGTTTTTTGTATCATTCACTTTTATACATGACGCCATCTATTGGCTATTTGGGGCACATTTGATGCAAATATGTTTCTTAAAATATTATTTTAGATACCATCTATTATATTTATAAATGAAGTCTTAATCATGCTAACTACAACATTGAATTCCAAAATTGCAAGAAATTTATTTATTTATGCATTGAATTTCGTGTAATTTATTATATTTCTTATCGATCACATATTTAAAAAAATTATTCCCTTTTCATGACGTTGAAAATATTTTAGTATTAAAATCAACATATACATTTTGTACCTCATTAAACTGTATTTAAATCTTACGAAATTTCCTTAATTATATAGCTACATTATGTGAGTATATGATTACATAGATATATGGTCATAGCATAAAATCCATATTCCATTTTATTATAAAGTAAAAAAAAAAGGCAGTTGAAGACGAAAATATAATAAAAAATCTATTAATTCTCCTTTGAATGTTATTCATGTCTTCTAAAAAACATTTTTAATCCTTTAAAAAGACAAAAGTTTATCTTTGAATAAATTTTTAATTACAATTTTTTTTTATTTCATGCCACCCTTTACTTAGTGAATAAACATACTATGTTGTTTGAAATTTATTAAAATTTTAATGAAGCTGAAAGCATGTTGACCAATTCCAACTCTAAAAATAAATCATTTTCTCTAATTAACCAAGATACATTCGAATGTTTTTGGAACAGCAACATTTTCATTTTTCAATTCGTTCCCTTTATGAAAACAAAAGTAGTTTACATTTTCTGTAATACCATTTGAATAATAAATTCATATTCTATCTGTAATGTCCAAAGCTACTTTTTATACATCTTCTCCGGTAAATTCGATACACAATGTCTCTGTTTTGCGTTCGAAAAAAAAAATGAAGACACGATTCCTTTAAATAGAAATCAAAAAAGTGCTTTCCTCTAGAGGGAATTGAATTTTCTTGAATTTAACGAAGAAAAATATTAACGTTAAGGAAACACTTTTTAAAATTTTGAAAGTAATGTTATTGTTAAATTTTTCTCTCGATAAGATCAAAGGAAGTTCAGTCAAGATGGAAAGTGATTCAATAAAGAGTACAGAAAATTCGCTCTTCACTAAAGTGTTTTTAAAGAGCCAAACAAAAGCTTCAAAATATTAAAGTAAATAAAAGAAAATTAGTTCGTCGAACAGATATTGATCTAAATATTGTTTCTGGTATAGGATGTTATTCAAATTTAATGTATGTGTATGCATCGCATTTTAGAAACAGATAAGACTTCAGTTGATGGTTCACATCTACAAATATGTAGATGTTAATCATCGAAATTTTTACTTTCCATATAATATTTCAAATCTTCAAAAATTCCTATTATAAATATTTAAGGAATGGAAATTCTTAAGAACAACAAAACATATATTGGCAATACAGATGGTAATTTATATAGTAACAAGTCACTGAAAATTGTGTTCCCTTATTGAAAAATATTGATACTTTATAAACTTACTGTTATAATCATAAAAATTATAAGATAATGAGATGACAAATAACTACTTTAAGTAACTGTATTTAAGCATTAATTCACGTAATGCAAACAGAGAGTCATTGAAAAATACTTATACAAATTTCTGTTTGTGATGGTAATTACAAAGAGGAAAAGATTTGAAAGCAATAATATTATTGTATTTCCATATTCTTTTTCTATTTTGTGGTCAAATACACAGTTTAAAAAAGGCTTCATACTCAGATAAAGACTGTTTTTACAATTTTTTTAAGAAAAACGTATAAAAAAAACTACCATTCATTTCTTAAATCAATTTTCTGCCATAATGCTGAAGAATACAGTTTATAAAAATAAGTTCCTAATTTATTTTTGATGCAGAATTCTTCGTATATAAATGTTATTGTGAACTAAATCATTTACATTTTCACGTTAATTATTTTGGTATAAAAATATGAGAATATTTAATTGATTATCATAGTTATAATGTACTTATCCCTTGTAAACTGGAATAACCAACAAATATCGTTAATGTATATCACAAACTATACGAAGGGCGCACTTTAGTCTTAAGAATCGGAAATTCCAGAGAAATCCTTGCCAGGCTAAAATTTTATCTCTTCTACTTTGTAGATATAACGATAAAATACTTTGTTAATAACATGTGTGAGAACATAGTAAACAATATTGTTATCTTTTATTTGTACGGTATGGAAGGATAAAAGATAATTATTGGGTTGGAGGGAAAGTTCTGTCGTATTTTAAAGAAGATATTTGAATTAATTTATAAGAATATGTGTTTAATATTAGTCAATTATATATGCTCCGTTATTTGTTACAACTTGTTGCCATCTTTCAGGTAACCTGTGAATTCCTGTTTTGTAGAAGTTCTCGTCCTTGGAGTTAAAATAGTCAGCAACTGCCTTAGAAACACTTTCAAAAGACTTGAATTTTTTTCCCGTTAGATAATTTTGGAGAGATCTGAATAGGTAATAATCAGATGGTGCAATGTCAGGTGAATACGGTGGGTGACTAAGGACTTTCCATCCTAACGCATTCAGTTTTTGTTGCGTCACCATTGCAGTATGCGGTCGAGCATTACCATGGTGGAACACTATTCCTTTTCTGGACACTAATGCTGGCCTTTTTTCTCTGATTGCTGCATTCAATTTATTCAGCTGATTGCAGTACAGATCCGCGTTAATGGTTTTTCCCTGTCTCAGCAACTCGTAGTACACTGGACCTTTCCTGTCCCACCACAAACAAAGCAGTACTTTTCGTTGACTTGATACTTGGTTTTGGAACTGTTGCTGGTGATGTTCCTGGTTTGCAGTAAGATTTTTTTCTCTTAATATTCTCGTAAAGAATCCACTTTTCATCTCCAGTAACCAGCTTGTCCAAAAACAGCTCCACATTGTGTCTAATCAGATGTGATGAAAAAATTCTTACACGATCAGACAAACTCTTTTCCGTTAATTCATGTGGAACCCAAACACTTTGCTTTAACACAAACCCAAGAGATTTAATGTGATCTCCAACAGTTGTATGATAAATGCCAAACTCTTCTGCAATTTCTCGACTTGTTAAATGTGGATTATTTTCCAACATGGATCGCAAAACATCATTATCGATCTTGGATGGTCTTCCAGATCGATCACTTTCTTGGAGTCTCAGATCCCCAGAACGAAATTTGCTAAACCATCTTTGACAAGTACGAACATTTACAATATCTTTTCCAAATACCACACATAAATTTTTACATGCAACCAATGCGTTGCTTCCTTTTTGGAATTCATACAAAATGTCGTGTCGTAAATGCACTTTATCTACTGACACGTTTTTCACTTTAAATATCACAAGTAAATGATGAACGGTAAAAAAAGGACTCCTTTTATATTATACAGCAGCTAAAAGAACAAAAAAAAATCCGAATGACTCACTAGTCAGATGTTTTTTTTATTTACAAGAAAAATCCCCTGCCTATTTAAAATACGACAGAACTTTCCCTCCAACCCAATAGTTTATGCAAACATTCGATTTGTTAGAAGAATATTTTGACAATTGAATCGTTAGTTAAATTTCAAAGGAAAACTAAAAATTTACTAGAATGGCCTTCTTACTTTTCTGATCATACACGAAGGATCTCTTTTTGTGTGCAAGTTTGAAAAATCAGGTCTTTTGTACATATTGAAAAGCATATACTTGGATATAAAGAAAACGTAGCAGTTTTTGGATAAGATATATTCTTAGAAAGCAATTAGAAGTCACATTGTCAATACATCGAATGGAAATCATAATTTGCTATATTGAGCATTTGTATTACACGGAAATGTCTTTTAAATTCTTTGAAAAAGTGAACAATTCAATGTAAATTTTAATACACTCCAATGTTATATTTGAATAATCTCATGTTGGACATTAAAAGGTTTGTCTGTATGATCCCTATCAAAGTTTATAATTTTAATTAAATAACAGAAAAAAAAACAAAGTGTATTACAATATATTACCAAATTTTACTAATGCAAAAAATCAACCTTTCATTTAAATACCAGATATTTCATTTCATTTCAGATCTACACAAATGTGAGACGCATATTCTTCGATCAATTCTTTTAGAGGATTCGCGCTTGCAAAATTCAGCTCTAAAATTCTTAAGATTAATATTAATTAGTAATTAAACTATTACTTCATCACTTAAAAATCCAAATATTTTGTGTAATTATAACTTAAGAATCATACAATGATCTAAAGCTAAATATAAATTTCTAATTCTCTTCCTAAAATAAGTATAGTAGATCCCTAAGGAATTTGATATAATCGAAAGAAAACATTATTTTAATTAAAAATCAATATTTGGGATTTGAGAAATTAATCTGTTTTGCAAAAGCAAAAGAGATTCTTCTCTAGGTAAATAAACATTTAGTTTCAGCTCCAATAAATTAAACTATTACCATTAAAAGAGGGGGAAAAAAAGAAATATTTTAAGTCAGAAAGGGATCTTAAGTAAACAAAAAGATTTTCCCGTATGGAACTAGTCAACTCTTTAGCTCTCATCCATTTTACGTTTCAGAAATAAATCAATGTTCTTGGTAACTGATGTAAAATCACTGTTTATTTTAATCATATTTGATGAATAACTTCATTTCTGAAGTTTCCAAAATATATAACACTATACAAATACAGTAACCGAAAAGATTGCTTTTGAAGATTTACTCATGTTGAGAAAATCAGGTTTTACATACATCAAGAGTATCGTGAAAAGGAGAAGAGTAATAACAAAGAAAACATTCCAAACTCGCTAGGACGAGATTACTTGTGATAAGAAATCCAAACAAATTTCCCCTGGGAGGCGTATTTTTGGAATTAGACAAACAAAGAAGAATTTCAAAAAAAAAACGTATATTTTTATTAAAGTGTGAAGAACTGATCCTAGTTTTGGGTGTAAGAAGCAAAGATCTGAAAGCAACTAATTTGAGAAAAAAAAAAGAGAATTCTAAAATTCCCAGTTCGATTAAGTGCCTAGGGCTACGTTAAGATGTATCAAGAACTTTATTGATAAGGACAAAAAGGGAACTTTCTTTTCGGGTAAAGATCATACATCTTTTTGACATTCAGCTCAAATGGCTGCAGATAATCGATGAGTTTATGATTCTGCAGCAGTTTTATCATGTTCGCAGATGACTTCGGGGTTTTTATCTGATCTTGAACGAAGAAAAGCAATTCTGGAATATATATTTTTTCTCTTCGACTCTCTTTCTGTCTGTAAAAAAAAGTGATTTATTTGGAAGCTGGTAATTCAGTGGTGACTAGAGTTGGTCGACTCTTTAACTCTTATTTGAGAATCGACTTACTTGGTTGCATCGAATTAATTACATTGTCGAAAAAAATTATTTTTAAGTCCCTTTTTAAATATATATAAATATATACATACATTGCTAGAACAAAATTTGATTGCTTCCCCGTTGAGTTGTCACCATCAGTGAGACTTGGATTCCTTATTATACTCTAGAAATTGAACAGCATTCAAAATAAACAGTCGCTTCCAGTGAATCTGCTTCAAAGGAGATGAAAATAGTCTCATAAGTCTAAAACGTTATGAAGAATTTTTTTTTGTATGTGAAGGGCATCTTAAAAAAAGATATCTTTAAAAAAAAAACGACCGATGTACAACTCTGCATAATGAGTTACACCATTTCCATTTCCAACACAGATACTTATACAGCTATCCTCATATATCTATAGAAACAATCTATTTAATAAAGAGATATACGTTTGATATTGGTGTTTAAGAAGCGAAATAAAAAACGGAGTTAAACTTGATCGATTCAGTTTTAAAATAGATTCCCCCAAGTGAATTTTTTATTTTAAAATAATAATCCCAGTTTAAGTTATTATACCTTAATTAATATATTTAACGTATTTTAACTTATCTGTTTTAATTAATAGAGAATGATAATTACTGCAGAGAATAATTATTTTAAAATCAGCCGAAGACAGTTGTGTTTACATAAGTGATTCAATTATTTGTTGTAAGTTCAATTAAGCAAATGAATTTAGATGCTAAACAGATTTTCTTGAATAAGTAATTAAAAACTATTTTTTTACACTTTGGGTCATACATAGATATTAATAATGCAATGTGATGTATAATGCTTAAAAAACAGCTGAGATAATATTTAAGGAAGTGTGACTTGTATAACTGAATCAATGCGAATAAAAATGAGTTATTATTCGATATTCATGAATAAAATAGTAAGAAACACATTTGAAAATAAATTGTAGTTTTTAAAATTAAAACTGATACCAGAACAAATAACATCTTAGACAGAAAATCTCGTTTTATGTTATACATGATTAAAATTAAACTTTTCCTGATAGTGCAATTAAAGGAGAAAATAATATGGTTTCTTAGTATTATTGTAAGTTGGTATTGCCTAGTTTGTTAAATACTGTACAGTAATTACAACAACAAACAGCAGCCTTTTTATTTATAGATTGAAGCAATTAACAGCTTTAATAGTAATACTTTGGCAAAAATAAAAGCAAATTAAAAATTTAAGAACAAATTTCTCCTTCCTCACACAGGCACTGTTTTGCTCAGACTAAAAATTCAGATTTAATGAATAATTACAATACTTGAGCACATTTATGGTTTTTGAGTATCGTTTAAATAAGTGGAATTTTTTCACAATATTATTTGAATAAGTGTAATATGTTATTAATGAAAAAGAGAAATATATTTCCTTTAATTATCAGTTTTCCTATTCATTTAATCCTTCTCACGAATTATTAATCTGAAAAGGTTCACCAGGTACAACAAAACACTAAATTATCTAATTAAATATTTTTTTTATTTAAATACTTTGAGATTATAATAAGTTCGTCAGAAAATTTATTACAACCATAAATATGATAAACACTGTTATTACACAAATATCACAAATTCTTTTTTCAACTTATCACATGTCTCTAAGTGAAAAGAAGCTACATGTACTTTTTTAAATAAGTCTTATAAGTCAATTTATTTCTGATTATTACGTTCAACAACGGGAAGTGAAAGTAATTTCCGAATTTATACTTTAATTGCAGTTAAGTGCACAATTCTATTCTGCAAATGCAATCAAAATCTTTCTTCGCGTTTTACGATTTTCATTGAAAAGAGAACAATGTGTGGATTATTGCTCCTTCTGCAGTCCATAACAATGTCGTTAAGGAGTTCATTAAGTAAAAGCAGAAACACTACAGATGCAGAGAGAAATTTAATTTTGTCGACAGAGTACATGTTCCTATTTCCGCTAAGCTCTTAATCCGAAAGATAAACTAAAAGTAGAAAGATTAGTAATTTGTTTAGCAGTAGGCGGTAATTGTTGGTAGTCTTTTGTTAAGAACAGGGTGACTTTATTAAAGCTTTCGAAGTATAATGAAATATATTGTCTTACCTATATTATTAATAGTTATCATAAAATTTTAAGGAGAATCCTTGCAATACACACGCAGTTTTCTTTCAAAAACAATACAAACGTTCAGAATAAAAAACGACATTTAATTCAATTCTTTAATTTTTTGTAAAATTTTAAAATTATTTAAAAGACTATACATATTTCCAATGATTTTCTAATACTAAAATTACTTAAATTTTTTAAAACTAAAATACCATATGTATAAAATTCACATTTATGGTAAAATTCACGTTTATGGTAAAACATTATGGTAATATTCACATTTTTACTAAAATTCACATTTATGGTAAAATTTGAGTTAATTTTTTTATTGTATTTTGCTTTACTTTTTAAAATATCGCATTTAAATTAATTCTGAAAATGCCCAAAGATACTTTAGGAAGTTTAACGCCAACTACTCGAATTGTAATGGAGTAATTTTTAAGTTTTGTACATAAATAAAATAATTTAATATGAAAAAAAGTATAAGTCAACCTAAAGTAACAAACAAAGAGTCAAAAGTAAATTTTTCACCCTCTAAATATATGTAATTAGGAAATATTCAATGAAATATTTGAATGAAGACACAGTAATACGAATGTCGTGTTTTCTTTTTTTAATTTCATAAACTACTTTCTTATATATAATTATTTCAATATTTTATTTATTTATTCATTTTGAATTTTGGAAGTGATTTCTTTAGTATGTTCAAAAATAGTAATTTTCAGCATTAAGTTTAGAGTTAAAAATATTTATTCGAGCTTAGTCATATCTTTAATCATAAGGCTGATTTTGAATTATTGTTATTAATTTTAATTATTAATTAATCTTATCTTGCATGAAATTAAAAATAAAATCATCTCAAAAATCTTGAAAAAATTTAACTTTCTTGCATGAAAATCTAACAAAGCATCCTCAAAGTGATGCGTTAACGGAAAGGTAAAGTCATCAAACAGAAATACAGGGGAAAGTAATGTTTGAAACATTTATTTTATCTGATATACATAAACATGAAGTTTCATTGAAAGTTAATCCTTCCATGGCCACAACTTTTCTTTATTAGTTTCTCAATTTTGAAAATTCTTAATAAAACTGAAAGCCGCATGTATTCTTCATCTACTGTTATTGTTTTTATTGTTCCCAGATGTCGTTGGTTAGCTAAGAATTGAAAAAGATGGCTACCAACGTGGTGATGAGTCAGAAACAGAGATACGTCATTGCACTCACTTCTTGGGAATTTCACCTCTTCCCAAAGGTAAAAAAACATCTTAAGGGACAATATTCTGCCTACGAGATAAAAAGAGCTGTTAAAGTCTGGTGGCGACGTTAGCTACCGGAATACTTCTCCGACAAGTTAGACCGACTAGTCACGCGTTAGTACAAGTATATGGAAACATTTTGAGACAATCATAAAAATTGAGCATTGTATTACGTATAAGATATTTGTAGGTTTCAAGCACAAGAAGAATTGTGAAAGCATAGTGATAAATATGAAAAATTCAATGTAAATATGATTTTAAAATCACGCTTTATATGAACATCAGTATATGCCAAACAATAACTTAAACCATTTTAAATGTATTAATTAAATATTTAACACAGTTGGTGACACTTTTGGGAGAGTTAGTGTAACAAAATTATGTTATTATGAGCAACAACCTTGATTTGCTCTATAGTTGTATATACTTAATAACTTAAGCAGAATAATACATACTTAAAGTAATGAATGTTTAAAGTAAAGTTATATAAAACATTAAAATATGAAGATTTATTTCAAATGAATGTGACAGCATAAATCGAATAGAAATATTAAATAATCTTCAAACCAAAATATTAAATAACCTTTGAAATAGAATTTTTTTCTTACGGTAAGTAAAAACCCCCATCATACTTAATTTTTTGAGTTGACTAATTGAAAAATTCCTCAATTCAAAACACGATCATTTTTCATTGTTTGTTTCTGGACATTTACTTAATTAAAAATTCCAGTTTGCTTTCGTGTATTGTTTCTTTTAACACTTTTTTCTAGTCACTGGTAAGTTTTGTAAACATTTTAGACGTATATCTTATTCATGGGTTGTATTTACCCACACAACATTCAACAACTGTTCTTTTGAACAGATAAAAAAATATTGTGTGACTTACGAAATACCTTTTTTATGACTATGTCTTAAAAAAGGCAGAAAGGAGAGCAACTTAAAAACTTCCTTTTTCTTGTAAGAGCCTTTTTATGTTGCGTTTTTTTCCATACTTTAATTTAACGCTTTTATGCGTTCTGTAAACTATATTTTAGCTTCGTGACTACCATTCTTTATTCAGATAATTAGTTACTCAAACGTATGGTTGATAAAATGATTAATTTAAGGCATTAAACATAAAATGTTTCACAATGCTCCAAATGTGAATTTCTCAATGTTCAAAATTTAACTGAATACAAAGTTTAGTACGAACTTCGTAGATCTTTAAGAGAATTCCTGTATTCTTATTAATATTTTTTTCTTCTTTTTCTTCAAGCATGAATGAATCCAAATTCACTGAATCGGAAAAGGCAATTTTTAAACCATTTTCTTTTATATATATTTTAAACTTTTGAATTCAAAGAGTATTTTCAAAATGAAAACTACATTTTCCCCCGCATGTGGCAATATTTGTAATTTTTAAAATTTACTGCAATATTGAGTTCCAATGATACTATAATACTCAACCTTATTTTTTTTTACTTTTTAACTATTAGAAAGTATTATTTTTAAAATAATTTTAAAGTATTAAAATCATTCATTTTCAGTTTTAGAGCACATTACAGAATACTTTTATTATTCTGTAAGTAATTCTTTCCTTTTGATGATTCATATTACTCAGGAAATAGGAGATATTGCCCCCCCCCCCCAATTTAAACATAACTTTTTCAATTTCTTACAATAAACTTATTTCCGAATTCTTAAAGCTACAATAATTTCTTAAGCAGCGTTTTTATTATTGAGAACACAAATTGATATAATTTGTTTCTGCTCACTCAGTCATTCAATGCTAAGTGTTTCCATATCAAACTAATTAGAAGAAGAAGAAAAAAATGTACTTTCAAATACCTTAAGCTTTGTTACTTCTTGAATTATTCTTGCAATTTCATCTTTCCCAGACAATGAATTTTTAACAGCGCAAAAAATTTATAAATAGTTTATAAAGTTGAGTCATTTTTTTTTATCTTGGTAAAAATTTATATAATCTTGAGAGAAATATTTTTACACTAATAAATTGTTATATTTATTATAAAATTCTTCTTTATAAGTTCGCCCAAACTGCTTCCAATTTTCAAGAAATTTGGTAACTCCTTCATTTTTATTTATTGTTATTCTGATCAATTCCTATGTAGTACAGATTCCAAATATATGTGGTTTAAAGCTATATGAGCCAACAAGACAGCTTCGGAGCGGGATAAAGCAATACTGTAACAAAAGGATTATATAATGGCGGATTGAGTTTCGTAATTTTAAAATAAATATAATAATAAAAGGACTTATAGAACTCTTTTAATATTTAATTCTTTATTCATTTTTTTGCTTTAGTAACAAATGGAATTAGTATTATTTATAAGAAATGTTGACGTGAACTATAAAATTACCTAGCAACAGACATGCGTGGGGGTAGTTAAAGGAGACTACAACGGAATGTGATATATTTTTGTGAATTTCTTTGTGAGCTTTCAGGAGTGGAAGAACCTATGAGAAATGTATATAATATTAAGACTGATGGAACACCAAATGTGTGACAGGAAAGAAATGTGTATTTCTAGGAATCTTTAATCAAAACTATCCCGGAAACATTGTTGTCTTTCTACATTGCGTGATATATCAAGATGTCTAGTGCAAATCTGCATTGAATATAAAATCTGGGATTATTGTAGTCTAGAGGTTTGTAAATAATATTCATTCACAAGGAATTACAAACAATATTTCGATATTTTTTCAATACTTGCAATATAAAAACACTGCTGTTCTGTATTACATGAAATTAAGGTAGCTTTGTGCAGGGTGTATTTTCAAGTGAATTGGGCAACTGAAAGATGTCATTATATCTTTCTTACATGAGAAAGAGAATTCTGCGGAATATGAAATGATGGAAGATACAGCATGACTTTCCGACTGCATTTTACACAGCTTTTCTTTGTCGTATTAATAACTTAAGTATAAAGATGCAAGGAAAAAAAGTCTATTTACCGAAGAAGGAAGAGAGAGAGGATACGTGACAGGTTGATAGATATTTTCAAATTGGATAGAAACATCGTAATTTTTCTTTTGGATTGAAGTAACTCCTAATTAAAGTACTAAGACATGAATCTGCTGATGTCGAGATGTTTTTGAATAAGAATCACGGATTTGGCGAGCTAAGACTTTATTATGGGATTATAAGCTAAGATTGATTGAGTTAAGAGGGACTCGATAGAGAGAGAACTTATAAGTTATCTGAGAGTTAATAAATTGTTTTATCAGGCTCCTAAGTATCTTCAAATAGAGTTTTGAAATTATTGACTGTTTTTATAGACTTAAATATGGCTGTATATTTTATGAAGGAAAAACGTCACAACCGTAGAGGAAGAGTGCTGATCGCAAACGACTTCAAATGAGCCTTTAGTATTATTTCTCAGAATTAGTACATCGCAGCTCGAATCCAAATTTTATGCACTTTTAAAAATTCAGTTGCTGTTTCATTCATCCCATTAGTATTTGTATGTAATATTTGCTTTCTCTTCTTAAAGTTTTAGAATAAATTATATTGACCTGCTAATTGTTTTTCATTTGTTTTTAGCCCACTTTCAAAAACAGTCTGCACAATAACGATATAAGTATTCCGGAAGATAAAATATTATTATATATATAAGTATTCCGAAATACGAAATGATACACACGTCATTTATTCAATAACTACTGTGCATTGCGAATATAGTTTTTAAAAGAAAAGAAAGAAAGAAACGTTTATGCGTTCCAGTTTCATTAATATATAAATCTAATTTTAATTCATACAGTGATCATATCTTCTTCAGATCTATCCCTTAATTTTACAATGTTTAATTAAAAGAACATTATGCTGATATAAGAAAAGCTGGAATTCCTTAACTGTTATAGAAAAAGTAGTTCTAAATTAACTCAAGGCATTTGAAAACAATGTATATACATTCGAAGTGCTATTAAAATCTGATATTGTACCTAGCGATGTATCTTTGAATTTGTTATAGCGTATAAAAAATAAGCAAGGAGTGATTAACTACTCATCAATCCTAAATTCCTTAATTAAGCATTCTTGTTTCAAAATAAGGACGGTTAGATACGAAATGTCTTAGTGGCAATGATATTTGATAAAAAAAATCTATTTATATATATAATTCTAAAACATAAGTGATAAATACAGTTACCATTATACTACTTAAAAATGCTGCTTCCAGTTGAAAACCTCAAGTAAAGGCATCGGCGAAAGGCTGGTGGATTGATCTGTGGAATAGCAGTCATCGGTCTGATCCCAGATGGATAATATTATTCTTTTTTCATTTTATTTTAAGTTTGATGTCTAAAAAATTTTATGTAATTCTAGATTATATAAATTCACTTGATTTCAATAGTTCTAGAAAATTCTGTATGTAAGACGTTTTCATTAAGCTGAGAGCCATTGAATAGTATGAACCCTGCCTATTTCTCACTTCTCGTTGATAAAAACTTCTTCGAGTCTAATAACGTGTTGCTCCATAGACTTAGTCTCATTTCTAAGTACTACACAAAAAGTGCAATAGTTTAATTATATTCAATTTAAATCAATCCATCATCTAAATGAAACATACTTGTTTCTATATCCATTTTATTGAAAACAGAGAACAGTATTATAATTAAAAGAAAAATCTACATAAAGATCTTTCAATCATCTTTAAAAACAGTTTAAACTGTAATAACTTCTCTGCTTAAATGTTCATATAAGTGTTATGCGCAATCGATTGTATAAGATAATAAAAGTATAAAGAAATTCAATTTTAAAACTTGCTTAAAATTCTGAAATAATGTTAATTAATCTAAAATAAAAAAATTTCTATTAAATATATAAACCAAATAATAATATATATATCCCTCTTGATGTTGTTTCCTTCCTTATTCATATTTTTAACTTAAGAGTTTAATATCTAAAGTTATTTTAGAGATTAACAGTATCTGTTCTATAGTGATATTGTCTCCCCTTTTAAAATTTAAAATAAACTTCGAATTTTTTTTATTTACACTTTCTGTATAAACTTTGCATTATTGTATTCTTTTGTTCTTGAAGTTATACTTTTTTATATTAATCAAAAGGAAAAATGTCAAACCTTTTACAAATCTTTGAATTAAAATTAATTAATTTTTTAGCGAACATTTATTTTTTCAAAGATTTAATTTCATTGTTTATCAAACTAAATAATTCTGATAATTTTAAACGTCAAAAGAATTTACTCAATCATGCACAGTTGAAAGCAAAAATTATAATTTTTTTTAATTACATCAGAATATCTAATGAGATTTTATAGAACTTATATCAGACAAATTTTTATGAATTTACTGAAACATAATACTTTTTAAGAATTATTTTGAATTCAAAATCATATCATAATATTAAAAAAAAATTAATTAAATTGGGGAAGCTAATTTTGAAATATATTGAGTATGTGCAAATTCTGATAAAAAGTTAATAGAAATATCCTGTTTATTATGTTCATATGTATATTAACTTGACTTAAAAGTTTGAATATAATAGGCATGAAAGATATATATATATATATATATATATATATATCCATACCACTGAAGTCTTAATTAAATCTTTTATACACACAAAGACAGGCTCAAGTGAAATAATTAATATCTTTTGATTAGCTCTACTATTTTTGATCACTATTTAAAATTTAATAGAAATTTTAATAAGTTGTGTAATCTGCCCATATCTCATGTTTTTTAATCAGAAGTGGCTTCTAATGTTTTATACATAGTTACAGATACTTGTCAAAATTAAATAAATCGTTCTTCGCTAAAAAGTTACATAACATGTCATTCATGTTATAAAACAATAGTAAAGTAACATTTAGTATAAATAGATCAAAAATAATTTAGAACAACTCATAAACAAAAATGGTAAACTGTTTGTAATATTTATTAACTGTAATATTTATTAATATTATCAATATTTCAATTTTAGCGTTTTAAGGGTTACTTGAAGCAAAAAATGTCCAAATTCAACACATAAACACAGAAAGACTTACAAATACAAAATTTCATTTAAATAAATAAATCAACTTAACTTATATTGTTGAAGAGCTGTAATTTTTATTTACGTTTTTTAAAAAAAATAACGGTTTATGCACGTAAAGATTTATATACGATAATATTATACATATTAATACGTTAATGCAATAAAATGGAATAGTACTTACCCTATAATAACAATGACGAAATCGAGAAAGTTCCATCCACTACGTAAATAGGCACCAGGGTGGAACAAAAAGCCATATGCTATAATTTTCATAATGCACTCGATCATAAAAATCACTAAAAACAGATATTCCGTTTTTTCCTAAAAAAATATTTAAAACAAATAGATCAGAAATTAGAAGTAGATTTTAATGTTTCCAAATCTTATTAAGAGATAAAATATTCAGCACCTAAATATTAAAAAAGAAAATTAATATAAAATTGTATTATTTTGTTTTTGTTGAATTAAATTATTAAATGCTTTAGCAATCTTTATTTCCTTATGAATATCATCAAAATTTTAATATTCTTGTTTCAATTAATGGTACTTCCGGTTAGAATAAAAACCCTTATGTACTAAATACAGATAAAGAACTGAGAAAAAATAGTAAGAAAATCTCAATTAATTAAAATAGCCCTAGTGTTCAGAATTTATTTTTATAATTTTCAATATTTAGATATAAATGCATTTCTTTGAGTTTTCATTTTTCAGTCCAATTTTTATAATAAATTATCAAGAAAAAATAGTTTTAAAGATTTTAGAGTGAAAATATAATATTTAAAAAAGACTAAAAAGCAATAATACCCTTTTAGTAATGAAACCCTTTAGTAATGAATATTTATACTTTTTTAATCATGTTGTTCAAAAAAATACAAAAGTTTGATTAAAAATTATGCATTCTCTTACTGTAAATTGTCCTTATTTATAATAAATAACTTCTTTTATTTTTCTATTTCGCAGAGCCTAATGCAATGTTAATACCATTAAATTTGTTCAATGTCTTTATAAGAGTTTCAGCATTACAAAATGTGATTGAAATGTGAAATATATTTTTATACGCCCTAAATGAAGAGATATTTCAAAATAATTTATCTTGTACACTTAAAAAAGAACAGAAATATTAAAGAAAACTTTCTAAAGAATAACTTATAAAGTTTTTCCCGATAAAAACAAGAAATAATTACCACTTAAAAACAAGGTTCATTATTTTTTGGAACAAACAAGTATTACTTTTCAGAAATAACGATTTTAACGAAAAGAAAAGGTAAAATTAAACAAAACATTTGAAAGAATCACGTATCTGAAAGTAAACAATTGCAAAGAAAAACTTAAAATTGTTCTCATTACGGGTAGAAATAAGATCATTAAATACTTTTCGAGAACTAAGAAGGTTACAGATACAATACATAAGTTTAAAGATTGGCGCTTAAAATGAAATGTTTCATTTAATTGTAACATATTTTCCATCATTTCCATTGATTTTACTCCCATGAAATATTTTATTGATTTCAATCAGTAAAATATTCAAGTATACGTTCAATTGCTTAGAACAATAAACAGTTTTTAAACATACAGGGTGGTTATAATAAAGTGACCCTATTCAGACCCCCTCTAGAACCCGTTCTCCTAATTGAATTTTGATGAAACTTGGTATATACGTTATATGGACCATGGGAAAACGATTTCTGCAATAAAATATAGTTCAAATTTTGACCTCCAGTGGAAGTAGAGGTGCCTTATGAAGGTAAAAAAATTTGTCTGAATCATTAAAATTTATTCAATTACAGCATAGGCTCAAGGCATGTTCCATTGACATCAATCACGAGTTGAAAGAGCATTATAGAGTGTTTAGTGGTAGCGCGAAGAAATTCTCGAGGGATTCCAGAAACATGGCGTTTAAAGATGGCGTTCAACTCAGATAAAGTCCTAATTCCTCCTCCATATGCAAAATCTTTCAGGAATCCCCACAACCAAAAACTGAAGGGATTTTAGTCTGCTGAACGAGGAGACAAGGCATTTGGAAAAGCTCTGGATATTACGCTACTTTCAGCAAAGTTAGCTCGAAGAAGTGTTTTGACTTGGCCCAATTGTGGGGAGTTGCTCCATTTTGTGTAAAGACAGTGGTCTGCAAACATTGCCGTTCCTGTAAAGCATGGATTACCTACTGTCGACGGTACCTACTGTACCATGCACTCGTGACAGAGCACGTTTTAGGACCTTGAGTTTCAAAGAAAAATGGTTCGAGGATAAAATCAGCAGTAAATCCACATCATGCAATCACGTAATCAGAATGCAATAGATGTTGGTGCAGTACATGAGGAGGTGAAGTTCCCCATAAGCGGCAATTTTGATTATTCACAGCTCCATCTAAAGTAAAGTGAGCCTCATCATACCATAAAATTTTTCAAGGTCACGCGTCAACAATTTCCATTCTCGCCAAAAATCGGCAAGATTGCTGTCGTTCTGATAAGACAATTTTATTAGTATAGTTTGATTTTTCTTCTGTAAGGACATAGTTAACGATGACAAAGGCACGCTGAATGATTTTCTAACTCTGACTACAAGTCTCTTAATATGCTTGACTAATTTGTGTAAGGAATTTTTGAAACGCTCTATCTGGTAGTCAAAATTTGAACTATTTTTATTGAAGAAATCTTTCTCCCATGGTCCATATATAACGTATATACTAAGTTTCATCAAAATATGATAGACAGAATGAGTTCTACTACGGGTCTAAACAGGTTTACTTTAATTATAAACACCCTGTACTTCGAAATTGTTATTTAAATCTTTTAATAAAAAGGAGTACCAACAAAAAGTCACATATTGATAAAAACCTGCTTAAGGGGAAAGAGGAAGCACTAGTTCTGTCATGTTAAATTCGCCATTTTTCTCAGAAACAATTTAAGATAGGATTTTGAAATTTATATGGAAGTTAGAATAACATGTATAACATACTTTAACACACAATATTCTGTCTAAGTAAAATAGAAAATTATTTTTAACTATTTATTTATATTCACTATTAAATTAGCAGTTTGGGCTCAATCCACTGTCTAAAATAAATAATTCTCAAAAAAATCAACAATCTCTGTGTTAAAGTACGTAATATAGCATTAAGACATTAATTCGTAAATTTTATATATATTGAGGAAAAGGAATATGGAAACCTGAAAAATCCATGTTTCGAGAAACTGATCGATGTGTTTAACAGTTTTTCCTAACATTCGACACATTTGTTTTGTTTTGTCTAAGGCAATTTAATTTTTTTATTCTACATAAAAAATTGAATTAAATATATTAATAAAAATCTCGATTTTATTATCGTATTTCCTTTCTCCTTTAGAAATGATTAAATGAATTCGACCATAAATTGCAACGCTTTAAAAAAGTTTTATTAAAACACTTTTTCTTGATTTGAAATACAATTTAGAACAAGTAAGAAAATTATGAATACCATTTCTAATAAAGCTTGTAAAAATATTGTATAAAACTTCCAATTTAGGCATACTTGATTTTATTTGAATGCTGAAAGTCTTTTACAGAGGTATTTAATTTGTATCAAATGAAAATATTTTCAAATCATATTTTAATCGTTTATATTGAAGCAATAAATAAACATAATGAAGTTTGCAATAAAAATACATTGTAGCGTAATGGAAATTGAAATTAGAGAAGAATAACAAATATATTTAAAAAATATTTATTTTTTCATACAAAACACTCTACTTACCAAATAATGATTAAGTCTGTTAGAGTCCATACAAGCGTGAGGAGTGTAGATTGCTAAGGCTACGCAGTTGCAAAAAATTGTAAGAAGAATAAGATATTCGAAAGGCGTGAAAGTTACGAGTCAAGGAATATTATGTAAAATTTTATAATTTTAATAATGTATGTACGATATCTAACATTCACATAATTTCAAATAAATTATTAATATTAAATGAATTAAAAAAACTATTATTTAAAAGAGAGGAAAATAAAATAATTGACTTTCCAGCTTCACATTATTTATTACAAGTGCAGATTTCATCGGCTTAGATGCTATAAGATAAATTTTGATAGAAAATAAAAATACACCTACTCTTCTGCTTTTAAAATTCGAATGGTTTTTACACTATCAATACGTAATAACAAGAAATGTGTTTTCAATTCCAAATAACAATTTCGTTACTGATTTTAGTCTTTATTCCACGACAGCATGTTACACTTATTTTATATGCAATTATAAAAATTTCAAGGGAAACTTGCCCACCTGGTAAAATATTATTATTATAAATGTGAATATTTAGAAAGAAATTATTTGTTAAGTTTAGTTTTTTGTTCCTTAATCACAAGTAAGAACTATATTTATATAGAGGTTATATTTCAAAATATCAAAACAATTGGATTAATTATAACCTCTCCATCCGATATAATCTAGGAATGAAAATATTCATTAAATGCTGAGGAGAAATAAAAATATTTTGTCTTCATTTAATTGAATTGGTTCGCAATGAGTTTCAGACCCTTAATACGACATTAAATGCAACCTTTTGTTAGGAGTTATCACTCTTACAAGTACGCATACGTATAGTTGTATTCATTACATAGCTGTGCTGTTTCTTGTACCTAGAGGGTAATTTAGGCCTACATTCATTTAAGTGACAACAAACTGATCACAAAAAGTTGTTATTTTATAAATAAGTACAAATAAAGATTTACGAAACACGATATGTCTTCTACAGTTTTAAATGATCCTTTGAAATTCAGTAACAAAATATCCTAGAAATTTTCAGTTGAATAAAGAATAGGCTCTGTAAATTAAAAAGAAGGAGAAAAGAATGAAAAAAGTTTTTTGCTCTAACTAAAACTTGCTTTCTTTTAAATGTCATAAAGTTATGCAACCAGGTAAAATATCTTTTTAAAAATTTAGCAACTGAAATATTCATTACCTTCGTTGTGAAACATTATCATGAAATCCATACACTAATGCAAAAATAAGTTTTTTTATTTAACTTACATCCCAATATCTCAGCATAGTATATAATGTAGGAGTTTCTCCTTAAATCACAAAATTTAATTTTTATTATATGAACAAAAACTTAGCTTGAAGCTTATGAAAGTGCCATATTCTTTTAGCCTTTGGCACCTAATTCACAGGATGATAGAACCTAACATTTCATATCAGTAAGGAAATATCACGACTGTACGAGCAGAAAAGCAGCATTTTTTTTCAAACATTCGAAAAAATTATTTCTGAGAGTTATATGAAAGCTATTTTCGACTTTTGTGAAATTAATTCATTTGATGTTTGCAAAACGTTAAATATTCTTAATATTTAATATTAAAATGCAGAAAAGGATATTTCCACTCTACAATACTTATACACAATCTCCGCAGGGGATTTTCCAGCGTCAAGCAAAACAGTGCCTTCGACGGCCTCTCCAGAACTTTGGGGCCCTTTCGCTGGGTTCGTTTCCTCTCCTTGACCACTGGCACCGGTGCGACAGCTGGAGGCATGGTAGCTCCCGCCTCTGCCGTGGGGACAACGGTAGTGGCGGCTCCAAGAGCTTGCTTCCAGGCACTGGACAGCGGCTTGCTGCTGGCAGAACTGACCACGTCGAGGTCACTACCGACGTGGGCCTGCTTGATCATGATGGGCTTGGGTCGCTTTCTGCGGGTCAGAGGAGAGGCTACGGAACAGGACGATGAGGAAGAGGAGGAAGGAGGCACTGACAAATGGTGGATGGTAGGGGATGAAGACCATAGTGGGTCTTCAAGGAGATTACTGCTGCTTCCAGCTGTCGGGATGGAGATGTTGCTGATGGCCAGGGGGTGGCGTCGGTTGATGAGGTAGCGTTGCTGTGAGGGTGCTTGATGGCTGGAAGATGAGGCGGAGAGAGAGTGTTGAAGCAGAGGATGTGGTCCCGTAACAAAGTCTTGGTCGCCTGCAGGAAAAGAGAAGAAAAAAAAAACAGTTTGGTAAATGGGGATGAAAAATTTAATTTTTTTAAAAAATAATTTATTATAAAGTTTGAAATTGGCTTATGATAAAAAAAAAGACTATATCTACTGTATGCAGTATAAATTAATAATAAATGAAAGAACGACATATATGGAATTGAGTTTAATTTTTCTTGAATAAATGGATTTTATATTATACTGTATTTAGATTTTTACTATTGAACAGAAAAATAATTTTTGATCATTTTCATTATAACAAACTTTAATATACATCGAAACCTTCTGAGCCCAAATCATCAACAGTAATCCATCTGCGATTTTAATGCAATGAAGTGCATGAATGTAGTCTTAAATTACAAATTTGATCATAGTGATGTTGAGCCATAGTAAATTGTTAAGAAAATTTTAGTCATATAATTATTTTTTTAACTGCTACATCGCATGCTACGTAACTCAAAAAAGATTTTAAAAACTCGATTAATGTGTTTTATGAAAAGTTAATGTTCAGTCTGTATTGAATTCTTTTCCATGAATTTATTTATGAAGCATTTATGAAGATGGCATTCTGTTAGAATACAAAGAATTAGTGGATCCTAATTTTAAATAATCCTTATATGCAATGCATAAGAAAGGCATTTTTTCTTCTTTCAAGCTATAAATTGAAATTTACATAGTTTATTCTTGTGTAAGCTAAAAAAATTAATGAAAAAATGAAACGAAATTTGCACATAAATATATATTTGAAAAATTAAATCAGAATAAAATCATTATCTCTAGTATATTTGAGAATAAAATGATCTAAATTAATATTGGTTATTTTTACATGTAATTTTTACTCTCATTTCAAGTAGTCATATTTCACTCGCTTAGAACTTAAGTATTATTTAATACAAATTATAATATTAAATTACACAAAGAAGTATTGTTCTGTGTTCGTTACACTACATTGTTTATTATAAAAATGTAAAATCAATTGCAGCAAATGCTATATTATACAAATATTGAGCAATATATATTATATCAAAATTTATATCATTATATAAATTATTTTAATAATTTTAAGTTGTATAATGTTTAAAGTGGCATAGGAAATAAATTTTAATTTTGTGTTCGAAGGATTCGAGAACCTTATCTCAAGAATGCAGGTAAAATACTAAAACGACAATTCCAGCAATTTGTAAGCAAATGAATAGAATTCTAGATTATATTTTGCTAAAAATTCACAATGCATGTTCAACAACAGGTTTTGAGTTAACTATAACAGAATAAGGGGAAGCCAAATACAGGTAGCTGTTCCATTCAAGCTTCTATTCATCTCCAGAATCCTTTCACCATTTTAGCGTCTGTTTCATAGTGGGGCTTCCAAACCCCCCTCTTTCTAGTATTATGCATGACTGCATCTCTCGCATGAGTCTCAAAAGGCTTTTGAGAAGCTAAATACTTGTAGTAACACATCTATGCTACAGAATTTCAATAGTAAACGTGATGAAATTTTCTAAAGTTGTTGAAGCGAAGGTAGTAGCGAAATAGAGGTAATTGAACTCCTTTAAACGCGCGCCATAATTTATATAAGGCTTATGATTATTTTATTACGCAGATGAAGTTTACTGTACGAAAGTGTAAAATAAATACAAATGTTAGGAATTTCATGGAAATATTATATCACGCTGTGAGGATATTGAAACTGACTTCTTTCAGGTGAAATGCATTTAAACTTTGATCAATACTTTTGATTCATGTGTAGATTTTCCCTTCAGTAACTGCTGTCATGTTAAATAAATTCATAGTATTGTCTATGAGTTTATTGAAGCAAAAAAGGGCATAGGTAAGGGAAAATATTTAGTTTTCAATATTTAAGTATCGTGAAAAAAATTTAAATTTCATAAGAATTAACATTAATTGAATACAGATCGTTTATTAGTTTTTAAAATTAAGGTTTTGGCACTAAAAAAATTCTAAATGTAACTAAATTAAATTCTAATGACTATTTTTGATTAAGACAATTAATAACTAAATTTGATTTTACATTAATTTTAAAGTCGAAAAAAATTTTTATTTTATATACTGTGGATTTTTTAGATATTTTCCTTAATTCTTAGGATTCAAGGATTAGGAACTTACTTAATATGACTATTTGACAAATGATGGTGAATACAATGGTATCTAATTTTAATTGAAAATTTAAATTATTTTTCTTGACCTGCTTATTGTTCTTTTTTTAAGCCATAAATTTTAAGTTAGGTCAAATTCCAAATTAAAACCTAACATTATTTTCATCGGAGCTTATGAATTAGTTAAGCAATAACAGTTTACGCTCTGTTATGAAAGTTGCTATGACTATGTAAAAGTTTGAATGCCATTTTCTTGAATTCTTTAATGGAAAATATGGAATGCGTAAATTCATAGTATTTTACTCAGATTTGTGTATTTAAACATACCTGGAATAATATATCCTTTTTTTGCAGCTTGGAAGCCTATTAATTTAGGCGAAGCATATAATTGAGATAAAAGGCAGTATAATTTTAGTTATTGTTCCCGTACAATCCAGAAAATGAGTGTTCCTGGCTAGAGTACAAAAATTATATAACAAGAAAAATATTGCGTTAGACATGTAAATAAATATACGGAAAGAATGTTGTCGGATTCTGTCGGTTTAGGAAGTGAAAGAAAATAATAAATTTTTCCTTCATTTAATAATATTTATTGTACAATATAATTTCCATTGATATTTATGATCATTTATTAGTGTAATGGTAATACGTAAATACCATTTTCAAAAATGTTTTATATTTAAAACAAAGAACTCAGGTAGTTTCTGGTTGATATCAGCTTTAGTTAAAAATGTCCTTCAAAAAAATTTGAAAGCAAAGAAACTGGTAAAAACTGGTGCTAAGGCTGGAGTAAAAGGTAGATGAGACAAAATTTCCTGGTGTAAATCTTCAATTTTCTGACGAGTCGCCAAGGTATCATGTGGTCTGGTGTTTAATGTTGCAGTATGGTGTACTTCCTATTAAACGTCGCCAGCCTCTTTTCTTTGAGAGTTTTGCTTAAATTGTCCGTTTTCTGAACGTAGAAGATGGGGTTTCTTAGAAGAGAATGAATTATAATATTCATTCTTTCAGTATGCTCTTTGCTTTACGATGTTGTCGTAAAAAAATCCATTATTCTTCACCAGTTTTCATCCGCCCGAAAGGGTTTGTTTTTGTTCCCAGGAAGCAGAGAGATAAACAATATGAAGATTGCTTAAACAAATGTTTCACATTTAACTCATGAGGCACCCAATTGGAATATTTATAAGTTAATCCTAGAAACATTGAAATTGCATTTTACGGCAAATATTATTAAATGTAGGGGAAAAAATAACTTTCTTTTGCTTACCGAACTGATAGAACTTTCAGGTATACCTAACATATTCACAGAAGAGTAGATGGAATTCAAATTCTATTAGGGGGACCGGAAAGTATTGTCGTTTCTGCGCATGTCGATATTTGATTGTCATTTGGTAGCTCATTACGTACTTAGAAGACGTGTCAAAGAGATTTTGAGGTTATTGTATCATATTTGCTTCTGAATAGTTAAGTATTAGACTTTTTTTTTGCAATTTAGGGTGAAATGGCCAGCCAAATACCAGAAGAGCATATCCGGCATTGTTTGCTTTTTGAGTTTCGTAAGGGTAATACTACAACTGCTGGACTAAAAACATTTGCGACGTTTATCCAAGCGCATTGGACGTTCGAAAATGCCAAAGATGATTCTCCAAGTTCAGATCAGGCAATTTTGATCTCTCGGACGCCCATCGATCAGGAAGACCAACAACATTAGATAACTACGTGCTAAGGGCAGAAGTAGAAGCAAATCCATGTCAAACAATTGAGGAACTCTCAAACAGCCTTAACCAACCTTGGTCAACCATCCAAGAACATTTGCCGCAGATTGGAAAAATAAGGAGAGCTGGTGTTTGGGTCCCCCATAATCTGTCCGAACAGAATAAAGCCAACCGGTCCATCACGTGCAACGTATTGCTTCAACGGCACCGTACAGATCCGTTTTTTGATCGCTTGTTCACTGGAGACGAAAAATGGGTCCTGTACGACAATCCGAAACGCAAAAGGCAGTGGCTCAGACGAAATTAATTACCACGAACTACTGTAAAGCCGAGTTTACACCCCAAAAAGGCACTTCTGTGTGTTTGGTGGAATACACACGGAGTTGTTCACTTTGAAGTGTTAAAACCTGGACAAACTGTTAATGCAGATGTCTATTGTGAACAATTGGAATGAGTAAACCAGTCTTTGATTGAAAAGTATCCGACAATTGTCAACAGAAAAGGAGTTATTCTGCAACATGACAATGCAAGACCGCCCTGTGCAAAACGGACCTTAGACAAAATTAACGAATTGGGGTGGGAGGTACTGCCTCACCCACCATACTCGCCCGATATTGCACCCTCGGATTACCAGTTATTCCGATCACTGCAACATTGTCTTAGTGGCAAAAAAATTAGAAAATTTTGATGATGTCCAAAATGCTATATCGACATATTTTACAGAAAAACCGATGGATTTTTACCGCTCCGGCATTGAAAATTTGTATACCAATGGCAAAAGGTTGCTGATAACGAAGGTGAATATATTGTTGATTAGAAATAAAAACTTGTTAAAAATGTAGTCGTGTGAATTTAACTTAAGAAAACGACATTACTTTCCGGTTCCCCTATTATTTAGAGAAAGAAGATCCTATATTCTAAAGGGTGCCTATTGTTGAGATACTCTGAGATACTTATATTTAATTGTATTGAAGAAGGATTATTTAAACTAAATTTTATTAATAAATGTATTTTTTCGTATAATGGAATGTATAAGAATCTTGAATAAAATAGCAGTTAGAAGTGACATTTATTCCAATTACAGGTTTAAATGCAATCAATAATTGAAATTTATTTGCACTCAAAAAATTGCAATCTATCTGTTTCAATCCTCCGCATTCTCTATTTTAAAATAATAAAACTGATTTCAAGAGCATGAAGAGATATTAGTTTCAATTTAGTCGCACCGCAATTTTTAAGATTCTCGAAGATTAAATACATTTGCCTTCCATTTAGAATCTTATAAAATAATGAAAAAAAGACATCTTAGTGTTACAAAATCCTTTCAGAAAGTGCTTTTGCCACAGCGAAAACTATCAAGTAATAGGGGGAAAAAAAGACAAATGACAAAATCAATATATGTTACGCACTAGTGGCTCGTAATGCCCAGCTGTCTCTTTACATGCCCGTGGGGGTTATTAGAGGTTATTTCCATGATTACGAACAGGGAAGGATATAGAAAAATGTAACACGTATATATAGACAGGATATTCTATTAGATTTCCTGAAAATTTTCAGTTCATAAGGCGATGAATTTAAATTTACAAGCTGTTTCTCACGTGATTCTTTTAATATATTGAGATTGAAAGGGATAAAAAAAATTGAAGACAAAATAAGAAGTGATTGCTTAGAAAATAAATGAAGTTTGTATTTCCAATTTGTGAAGTATTTTGCTTTCAATTCACAAATAAATTACGTCTATGATTTCTTTTAAAAGAATATATATTTCTGACTTTAAAAAGAGAAAAGTTGTATTAAAATACGATAAATACGTTTAAATAGCAAAAAGTATTATTTATTAGGCTATTTGAAGATTATTATTTATTAGGCTATTTGAATTGATTGATATGCAAGAACAGTTTCAAAACGTGGGTACGAAGTGTGATATTTTTAGAATTGATTTAGATTAAATTGAGTTAGTTTATTAAAAAGAAAGTTATTAATAGGAATTGTATGATGAATTAATTTTCAAAGATTCATTTCTAATACCATGCATCACTTTACCATAGAAAATTATCTTAAGGGAACTCGATACCCTTAGAACAATTTTATCTATTTATGGTCTTGAAAATTGTATTTTAGCATGTCATATAGTGTTATGATTTAAGAAAAGGATATCAGATGAAATATTTCTGATACAATTTTGAAAATTTTAAGTTTTTAAAAAAATTCAGAACATTTTAAAATCTTACTCCTATTATCTATTATTATTTTTATATGAAAATGATTTCTTATATCCTTAATGATGCTTTAAACAAATTTAACGAATAATTTTACAAAAGCTTAATTAATTTCAGAGAAAAGAAATACATAAAATGGTGGTATACGAGTATATACTAAAATTAAGCAAAACCCTACATTTACATTTAATATAAATTTTAATATTTTAAAAATAAAGTATCAATTTTATTGCAAAATAGAACCCAAAATTATTGCTCGGATTATCAATAATACAAAGGTAAAAAGGGAAGTGATTGATAAATACTAGAAGAAGTAGCACTTTAAATGCTTCATGTATGGAAGAAGCACAAAGTCAGGAAAACCGTTTTAAAGTTAATTACCTCGAAAAAATTATAACATGATTCAATTACCTTCGAAAGTCATTTTAAAACATTATATGATGTCCTTCTTAATATTGATTAGTTTCGTATAATTTTAGATTGCACTTCCAATAATAGATCACTTTTTTTCACAGTATTAACTGCATCTGTCTACCAAAGAAAATGTACAATAATAAAAAATAAAACCATATTTAAAATATATTCACTTCATATAATATTAAAACATTATATTTAATAAAAATGCATGATAAATAAGAACACAAATTATGAAATTATCAGCAAAAAATATAATTAAATTAAACTCAATATCTACAATACAAACAAAACATAGGTTATCAACAAACGACTCGTAATGAAAATTTTAATTGCTAGAAAGAGCAGTAAAGGCGCTACAATTATACTGGAAATAAAATAAAATTAGTTTTCGAGAAGTTTTTTGGTAAAAGAAGAACTTAAAATTACTGAAATTTGTAAAAAAGGGGGAGGGCGTGGTCAAGTACAAAATTAGTTTGTTTATATTTTCCCATTCACTTCTTTTAACTTCCAGTTCTCCTGCGTCAAAAGTAGTACATCAATCGAAAGATAGTAATTTAAAGAATATTGCGAAATAAAAAATTAAAATTTAAATGCTTTGGTCATTTTTAAAATACTGAATCCCTTTAAATTTGAAAAAAAATGATACAAGAAAAGGAACTATTATAAAATTAAAACCCAATAATTTGTACAAAATATTCCCTATTAATAAAAAGTAAATTATTCTTGCAAAGAATACTTTTATTTTAATGGCAATGAGCCAAAATTAACTTTTTAAAAGAAACTCTATCAAAACATATTTTTAATTTAAATTAAAATTTATTTATATTTTTTAATAATAACTAATTACAAAGGAAAATATTTTTTTAAGAAACGAAACAATCATATCAATTCTTGAGAAAACAAATTTTAACCTACTAAATTGTTTAATGTATCGTTTTGAATTTTAAAGTTGAATACTGACTACATACAGTTATTTAAAAAAGTCTTTTCCCCCTTTTTGTTTTTGTTTTGTTTCCTGCTTTTTTTTTTTTTTTTTTGCTTTGTTTCGGTTTTTGAAATTTTATTGAAGGTCTGACTTTATTATTGTTATGTAGTCGTAATAAAAGTTGTCTTGCATTTCATTTATCCATTTGGTTGTGCGTTGTTGATTTTTATTTTAGATATTTTTACGTGTCCCTTGCGTATATTACACATGTACATTTTAAATTGAAACTTTCCGTATTATACATTTTAAATGCTAATTAATGGAAACGCTACAAATTTATAACTAGGCAAATTAAAAATTTCACTTTTAATATTCCTCAAGAATTGATAGAAAAATGGTATACCAAATAATCTGTATGAGAATACAATCCCACATTACTTTGTTAAGAAAATTGATTCAAAAGCAAAACTTATAGCTTAATTTCCGAAAATTCAACTTTTCAAAATAAACAACCCATAAAATGAATCTAAACTGATACAACTTTTTTTACATATGTATTTCAAAGGTAATCCTCTGTTACTTCAGAATTTTTATAAACTATATTTTTAAGGTTTTCATTTGTTTTTAATTAAACTCAACAAAGTTTTGATAAAACAATCCAAAGAATTGGAATCATTATAATGCTTTTATTGTTAATTTAATTTATTTTAATAACACTTGCCCTCGATGAAAATTGATAGTAATGATATTAACTTTAAGCAAATAATTTGAATAGATATTTAATGGCTGATTTAAAACCAGAGGAGTTTTACAACAGAGTGACGAAGCAAATTGCAGATTTATTAAATAAAAATCAATTTTCTAAAGATATATTATTATGAAAAATATTACATGTAAGTAATATTAATTATTTTAAAATTTAATAATTTCGAATTCAAGCAATTCTTATAGCCTAATTTGAAAATTACCTTCATAATCGAACATACAAGCCTTCCGTAAACTTATTTTAAGCATATATTTCAGCATTTTGTTCAAACATATTTAGATCGTAGAATTCTAAATATGTATTCTATCTATTCTGAAGCAAAACAATTGGCTCCATATACAAAATAGAAAGTGCAGTTTTAATTCCTGTTTAAGGTCTAAACATTGTAATCTCTTATCCCACCTGTACCTTAGAAGAATATTATATATAAAACTAGAAGATGTAGTTAATATTTCAATTTTTAGCTTGTTTGGTTAAGTCACCAGTCGGAATGAATGTGAACTCGCTGGAGGAAGTTTATCTGATTGGATAAAAAAGCAATCATAAATGAATCAATAAAAATAATAACGAGCTTCACGCAGTTTCCTATAGTAAATTTCCTTCAATTTCATTTATTTTCCCCACCTAAATTTAAAACATTTTAATTCTAGAAAAAAGTTTACACATTATTGGAAAATATGGTGTACACATTTTAAATACGTCAACATTAAGTTATGTGAATTTAACATTTATTTGCTATGGTTTAAAAGTGTTTATTTTCTCGTTTACTATTTTCTATGGTTTAATTACTATACTGGTTTGGACTTTTGTTCATTCGCGGTCTGTACCATTAATGATAATTTAATTACTACAGTAATTACATTTATATGATACAAAATTATGTCATTTTATCAATATATATATATATATATATATATATATATATATATATATATATATA
>BMAW01004055.1:161824-177466 GCA_019974015.1 Nephila pilipes
TATATATATATATATATATATATATATATATATATATATATATATATTCAAAATTAAATAATCAATACCAAAAGGAATCAAAAATCTAAACTTTATATTAAGTAGTTATAATATATATTTTGAAAGAATAAAAATATTTTTCTTTCTACCAAAAAACATTATTTGAAATAAAAGATTATTTAAAACTAAATATTTAAGTATGAATACACATAAATTACAAAAATAACTAAGAAAAATACAGAAAAGACTTTGAAAGACATTAAGAAAAAAAATTTTAAAAATGAAAATCCGTCAACAGTAAACATAATGGAAATAAAGCCATATCATAATGTCACTGAATCAAGGAAGTGAAATCTGCTTATACATGTAATGTTGATCAAACCTTCGTAATCAGTTATAGTTTTGTAAAAAAAATAATTAACTGAAATACACGAGTCTTAGAGATTAGTACACACAAATGGAACATATTTAAAAAAAATCATATATTTTAAGAAATAAAACCTCTTAAAAACTTAATTACAAATTTATTGACTACATAAATACAAAGTAGCAGAAAAATTTAGAAAAAAATATATTAAGAAATGAAAAGTAATTAACACAAAAATTTACTAATAATGAAATAGCTATTTCGTCTAAATATAAATTTTGGCTCTTTGAATAGAAATTATCTAAAAGCCAGTACTGCCCATTAAATTCTAAAATTTAGACTTAAAGAACTAGTACTATATATATATATATATATATATATATATATATATATATATATATATATATATATGTAACCCTACCAGTTTACAAATATCATTTAAAACACTATCATGATCGATATAATTAAATAAAATTTTCTTGTCAGAATAACTTTAATTTCACCTATAATATATAAACGTGAAAAACTCATTTATTGAACTAAATAAATTCTCGTAAGATTTACTATAAGTGTTAAAAGTCACCTATTTGATAAGCAATCTAAGTTTCTGATATTATCCTTAATGCAAGTAATATTAATTAAAATCTAGAGAAGAATGGTTTTAAGTGAAAAGACATACTTTTGAGAGAATGTTAAAATATTTTCAAAATTTTTGAATCTCAATCATTAGAAATAAATATTTGGAATTCTTCTTAAATGCTAAGAATATATTGTTAAGAAATAATATGTAAGAGAAAATCTCCATTACACTTTGTAAAACTGGCTACCGGAAATTTTTTGTACTTTCATTTCCTTCAGATAATTTCTTGTATAGTTAAATAGCGGTGTGTTGGGAGAAAATAATTAAGGAATATATCTTTAAAATGTATTAATTACAATGATAATAAAATGTTGACGTAAATAAATAATTAGAAAGGTAGATTAAAATGTGAATTACGTGAGTTACAAATAACACTAGAATTGGAGATTTTAAAATCTTCTATGAAATTCCCTTTTAAATGTGAATGATACTTCAAAAGAAATCTAAAATTTTCGTAAAATGTTTGAAATATATTTATTATAATATTCATCATTTTAAGGTTAGATGGATCTAAAAAATAACGATTAAAGTAAATTAATTAATTACTGCCAAAATTAAGCAAAATTATACATTATATGAGACGTTTTCTTTGAAAGCGGTGTTTTAACAAAAAATTAGTTAATAATAAAAAAATGAATACAATTTACTATGAACTTTTTATTTATAAACTTTTTCCAAAAAAAATCTGTTAAAATTTTCATTGTTTTTATCATTACAAATTTTCGTAGTTAATGAAGTAACAAATATAATTACTTTGAAAATAGTGTAAGTCCACTTTCCTTAAATACATACTACTACTTAGATCAAAACTGTACTACATAATTTCTTTGGTGCATTTGTACATGTGTGGCAAAATTGTAAATAACATAAACATTTTTCTAGTTTCCTGGAATTTCGTTTTTTCCCTGTTTATTGTAGAATATAAAGTCACTGTATCAAAATGTTGAAATTAAACCTTTTTATTTTGTTATTTGTTATTTTTTATTGTTGAAGAATTTAATAAAAATTTCATAAAAAGAAATTGGTTTGTTTCAATTGAGATCCCGTAGTTAATATTTAGTAAATGCCGGATTTTTATTTTTTTGCTAACTTTGAAAGTGGTGTAAGTCCTTTTGAAGTCATTTAAAGTATAAATGTTTGTTAATCACATTTAAAAAATGATTACATAATAAATTTAAATCAATTTAATATTTAAAAAATACAAAAAACCTTAAATATCTCCATATAAAATAAAATACACTTACGCCACTTTCAAAGATAACGGCTCACATATAAAAATATAAGTAAATGAGGAACTAAATTCTTGTAAATGAGGAAAATTAAATTTTACTTGATTTTACAAAAATGATTTAAAACAGATTTTGTTTTGTATATATAGTGAATAATAAAGCTGTAAGTAATCCATCATACTATTTCTGCAGTAATAAAAACAACATACATGTAGAATTTCGGCATCATTTAATTTTCTAATAATTTTTATTTTATAATTTTATTTTGTATTTCACACAATTCTATGGTATTTCTTAGAATTTTAATGAAAGAAATTTTAATTTAAATGGAGCTTGAAGATACAAATAGATTCAATTTTAATGTTAGTACATTAAGATTAATTGATTTTTTTTATTAATATCGCATTTTAGAAGCAATACAAGGGATATTGGTGACAGACCTGGTAATTTTGAGTCTCCGTCAAGTAACAAGAACGACACCTGAACTGAAGCCTCTCATTTCAAACTTCCACACCACGTTTCCTCTACAGATGTAACGTTCTTCGGTTTCGCTACACGATAGGCCTTAAAGGGTTTCAAGTTTTGAAACCACGACTTGCCGGAAATAATGCTAGTATAAGTTCATGATTATGATTACTCGGCTATTACAGCTTCCTTTAGATTGAATAAATAAAACAGCAATTTTTGCTAAAAGACCTTGAAGTTTTTTTAAAAAAATTTGAAACTTAAATGTAAAATATTTCATTGATAATGCCGACACATGAAGATAATTAAAGTTTTTTTAAAAAAAAATGATAATATTTTATAGGATTTATTTTCTGTTTTTAAAATATTCAGTATAATTACTTTCCTCAAAAAAGAAGGACATTTTTTTTTTGTTTTTACCTCAGGTATAGAGTCACAAATAAAAAGTGAATTTTTAGGATAATTGATAAGTCCAGATACAAATCTGCAATAAACTTCAAATTAAAATTAGAATTATAAAATGTTTTTGACACAGTAAAATTGCATGAAAATTTGTATATAAGAAATTATTGATTTCTAAATACATATTTAATGCTATAATAACTTAAAAAATAATTTTTAATATCTTTGTCTTTATGTAAAATTTTTAAAATTCTTTGTCAACTCTTAACGACGGAAATGATAATACAACATCATAGTGAAGCAATGTGTGCATGCTCAGTGAAGATCTTTGTGCAGTTTCATTCTACAATAAGAAGTTTACCACAATTAGCTTTTTCAACCCTTAATATTATTTTTCTATATACTAGTTATTCAAATATCGTCAATATGTTCGTTTTTTTTATAAAATTATTTCTATTTCTTTTCAATTTAGTGGATTGGTCACTGCAAACTTGGAATAATTCTCAGCTGAAATATGAGATGATACACATAATCACTGGACATCTCTTATCAACTGAGAAAAAAAACTATTATTAGTATCAAATTAATTTTTCAAAAAGAAATTGAAATTAACATTAGGAAATAGTTAATGTTGGAACAATCGGGAAATTAAAAAAAATCTCATTGGCACTAATTCAGAGATGGCACTAATTGGCAATAACAAGTTGAACACGAAAATCAAGAAAAATTATTTGTTCAAGAACAATATTTTTATTGGGATTTAATTTTTCAATGGGTCTTACTAGAACACTATCGGGTAATAATATCATACAGTTCAGAAGAGGAAAATTTTTATTCTGCTGATGAAATGAAACTCAGAGCTAAAAGTAAACACGGTGTTTCTTGCTATATTTTATTACCAATGAATAAACTCATTTTAAATCCCTAATAATTGCCAATACTAACATATAGACATTTTTAAATACATACAAAATTTAAAAAGAAAATTTATTTCATGGGTGCTTCGAAGAAAAGACGCTATTTCTTAAATATCCGTTGATGAATTAGATAAAAACAAAACCTTTTTTAATAGCGCAGATACTTTTTTTCCATAGCAACTATGACAAGTTATTTAAAATTTAAATAATAGTTTGGCATCGTTTTGTTCTTTATATGTTAATTTATTCAGTCGCAAATCCTTGAAACAAAGCGGTCTATTATGAAATGGCGCTCAAAAAATGAAATTGATCCACTAAAATCAGAACTTGATTATCTGCTTGAAATGCTCTCAGTACTGCCTTTTTTTGGAATTCATAGGGTATTGTATACGATGATCAATATAAAACGAACGATCAATATAAAACGAATGCAGTATATTTGACTGTAAACATTTTGAGAAAATTAGAACAATATATAAGTCCAAAAGATTTTGCATTATGATCTTAAATGTTCTCCTACCAGGACAATGCAAGATCCTACACAGGAAGAATTAAGGTACTACGCAACACAGGGAGAATTGAAGAAACTTCCCTGGATAACATTCTCCAGACTTAGCAGGTATGGACTACCATTTGTTCGAGTCCCTCAAAGAACCATAAGAAAGAGAAAGTTTTTATTGAGCGAATCAGAATTTGTGGGTAATTGGTTTCAAAACTTCCCGTCTTCTTTTTATCACACCAGAATTAAGGAAATTCCAATACGTCGAAAACTTTGGGAATATGAGTAAATCTTAAGAAAAGATATTAGGAAATGATGTGAATCGAGTAAATACTATTTCAGAAAATGTATTTTCGATAAAAGTCTAGCTTACGTTTGATCAATATCAGTATCATGTAGACAAACAGATTTATATAATTTTTGACCAAATTTGAACCGATTAATTTTGATGAAAGAAAAAAAAAGTTTTAATTATCAGTTCATTTAGTCTTCCAAATCGTTGACGATATTTACATGGCTATTTCGGCTCGAAAACGTTTAGATTGAATTCATATGTAATCTCAACACAACTTCAGAAGCGTGAAATGTTAGCTCATATGTCATGCTCATACTCGACCATGTTTAAAAATTACAAAAAAGGTTTAGCCAACAGCCCATTGTGTTGTTCTTGTACAATGCTTTACTCAAAACAAATTACTAAGAATGTCAACGATATAACAGATTTTGAGATGAAAATTAACTAATTATGAAAGAAATAGGGATCAAGCTATAAAAATAAAATGCAAGCCTGGTGGCAAAGAAGGAAAGCCAAAAGTGAGAATCCAACAAATGGTAAGAATATTAAAAAGCTCACGAATAGAAACTGTTGTTTATCATTATGTTGTTGGATAGATTCCAAAATTGTGTTTTGGTTACGGCTTTAGTATTTGCAAAACATAATTCTCCAGGAATAGAATGTATACATTAACTTGATGGAAATTCTGAAATACTTTCAAGCACTTTGTGATAACTATTGTTTTGATTTACGCAACATTAATTAAAAACTCAGGAACGAATCTATGATATAATGCAATATATTGATTTTAAAATAAAACATTGAACATTCCAGCGATTTTGTTGCATATTTAAATGCTATTTGTTATTATTCAGCAGAGTTATAAGTATCAATGTACACGAAGAAGTTTAGAGTTATAATATCTAATTATAAAGTTCAAAAGGAATCAAAAGTTCATTTAGAGAAAAAGAAAGACTTCTTTAAGCATTTTTAATTGAAAGCTTTGATTGCACCAATTAACTACAGTAATGTTAGGCTCTTTTATATAACGGTTATTACACTACGAAAATTACAATTCTTTATTATTTTTTCACCCATTCATTAATATCATTTTTTCTATAATTCATTTTGTTATTTTTATTAGTCTTTATTTATTAATGAATGATACTTATGTGTAATTACAATTTGCTGATTTTGTACTATATGAATTGAGTTATAAATCAGATAATTATTGTTCTAGTCCTGCTTGTATTTTGTTCAAACAGATTGAGAACATTTTGTTCTGGAAAAAAATTTCTTTACAAAGGACTTTTATTGTTTAGTTCCTTTGAATAGTTAATCTTGTTTCATCCACTTAAATCCAAGTGTTAAATTGGCTCTGTTCATTTATGTAGAAGACTTTTGCAAGACTCAAATGACTCATTACTTAAGTGCTTCGAGGATGAAAACCACTTAATCATTGCCTGTGTGTTCATCATCCTTGTTCTGCTTGTAATAATATAATTCGTACATCTTCTATCTTAAGTAACTCCATTCCTTTAACTAATTTCCTAATTTACACTTGTCCTAAAAATTTTCACACACATGAAACTGAAAATATATTTTATCGAAAATTCATGTAAATCGTTGCAAGTGAGCCTGAGTTTTTAAGACATATCACAAAACGGTTGAGGAAAAAAGGAAACCAGACAACTAAAGTGAAATGCTATAATTGAAAAAGAAATTCAAATTGTTACCAATTATTACTAAAAAATTAATTAACTACTGGCATCAAAGTAATAAGAATTCCAATAGAATAAATAACGGGGGATAACTCATTCAAAATTGTTAACCAGTTAATAACAGATTTAAAAACACCCTAGAATTTAAAATTAAAATAAAAATACAAAATGCATTCAGTCATTCCAAATTATTTCTTTTGATATCTCAGTTACAGAAACTAATTCATTATTGCATGTTTATTTGTCCTATAATTCATAAAAAGAACATGTGAACATGTCTGCTATGAGTAACATATGTAACTGTGTCATCTGATAAGAACTTGAAGAGATTCTACGATTCCTGATAAAAACTAGAAGAAATTAGAAAATTCCAGAACAGTCATAATTTTAAACAGTCGCTTAAGAAATGTTAAACACCGAGGCACTTCATAATTTATGGTTCAAATCTAAGAAAAGACTAAAAATTGCTATAAGACAACCCTTAAGTGAGGTCATGATTTGGTTATCTTACTTTAAGCAATGTTGATATTTTGAATTTAACACTTCTTGAGTGACAACTTTACAAACACTTTCATTGACATTGTGCCAACTAGGTTAAATAATATTGTTTAATATATTATCATCACCTTCTTCAAAGCTTTCTACCACGAGAGAAATACAGACAATTTTTAATAATATATATCCATTTTGGCACTGTGTGCCAAAGATGAGAAAGCGAAAGATGTGCATGATATTGAAATATTTCTAACCTAAAAATTGCTTATATCTGTGGGACGGAAGTTTACACTGGGAAACAAGCTACGGAAGAGAAGGTAATAAATCACTGTGAAAGAGTAATGTCTTACGGCCTGTGAATATTTCTCTACGGCGCTGCAAAAATATATAAGAAATTGCTTTTTCACTGAAATTGAATTATAAAGAAATAAAAATAACGTCATTTGAAAAATATTTAAAGAGTAAAAAATTCATCACAGGAAATTTTCAAATATTACATTTTTTTTTGCTGAAATTCTGTTATTCGAAAAGTTTTTAAAGATTATATTTTTGTTTAAGGCATACGCAAGTAAGTATAAATATACCATAAACAGAAGACTTTGTTTCGAAACTGATATAATTAGTAATTAATCAATTATATTATACATATCTGCAAGAGGTAAGAATAAAATTAGTAGGTTTTGTAGTAAACATAAGCAGTAAAGTAAGCAGTAGTTTGTAGTAAACATAAGCATGCATATATATATAAAGAGTATGTGTGTGTAAGAAAAATAGTAATTCAGCAATATAAATAAATAATTCAAATAATTAACTAAAACTAGTATAGAAGCATTTATTAAAACAGAAGAAAGTCTTGAGAGTTAAAAAAAACATACAATTAATTGCTAAAAACATAGAACAATAGTAAAAGAAAAATTACACCACAAAACGCTTTTAAGCAATCAATATACCTGAAAAAATACTAAACCTATAAATAATGATGTTCTCCCAGAAAGTTCTACTCTGAAATAAGAATAAACATAAGCATGAAAAACAAAGAAAAGAAAAACCACAAACAAAATGAAAGTTAGTATTCTTGATTACTTAACGGAGATTTTGACAGATTTCCTGGTTCAACAATGCTTTACCAAACAATATCAAAAGATAAATATTATACTCCAAAATGAAAATTTCATAAATTCACAAAAACGAGAGTCAACAAAAATGAAAGCAAAATGCAAGAGAAGAAATAAAGTAAAATATGTATGTAGGCAAACAGAGAAATTCAATTTGTATCTGATTATAATAGAAAAAGGACAATCTAAAGAATAATTCAACTAGATTAAAAAAAGATTGCAAAAACTTACAGGAAACACTATGCATAACAACAACTTTCACCCAAATCAATCTTCAATTTTTATAATTTGTATAACACTATACATTTAAAAGTTTGTATAAAAACTATGTCCCATTCCAACAGATAAATTAGTGCACTAAATGCACACATAAAAATTATTGAATTGAAAATAAAAATACCGAAACTTATTTTATTGCTATAAGCTAAAGTAAAGAGATTACTTGATTCATAGCTTATCTCTATAGAGAAATTTATAAATATTTCAATATATATTTTTATGACAATTTTCGCTTGAACCTTTTTGAAGGTTTACAGTGTATTCCAATAAGTACTCTATTTTTAAAAATCAGAAATACTACTCCAACCAATTTGTTTTTTGAAATATTGTTGTCTGAACATTGAAAATCGATTGCTAAATAAAATTCAAAAACCTCAATCTCTTACAAATTGCTGTACTTTTTATTCAGCAGTGTTTATCATTATGAGTCAGCGAACAAAAGTAAATTCTTTTTTCATTCGTATCTGTTTTGAGAGAATACAGACGAAGTGTGTGACCCTTTCCTTCTATATGTATTTATTTAAATTAATGCGCTTTGATTTTAGAACAGTTGAAGGAAAAAGAGAACTGCTCTTCTCATCATTTTGCTAGGATTTTATTTTACTGTTATTTGCTTGTGGTTGTAATGGAAAAGAAGTTTGAATTCTGAGGTCAGTGTTTTGAAATGTATAGTAATTTGAATTCTCAGATTTTTACTTTATTTCAGGTCAACCTTTCTTTTCTTTGATTTCTCCCCAAACTTTATGTCAAGAAAACCTTGATCCTGTCTTAAACACATTTCACTGGCAATCAGATAAATTTCTGCTATAGATAAGTACTATACACCAACTTAAATTACAACGTAATTTATCTTCCGAAAAACACTTGTAAAAATTGCAATATAATGAAAGAAAACGCAGAACTCACTGAATTTTATTCCACAAACGAAGCGTTTATTAGTTCTTTTTAGGTTTCGAAGCGTTTATTAGTTCTATATATACAACAGAAAATATTTTATCCCTTGCATTACTCTAATAAACTTAACTCCCACCTAGAAACAGTTGTGACATTTTGAAGTTAAATTTTGCAAAACCTTGAAAATAAACCTATATAAGTGACTTGAAAATTAAAATATTTAAAACTATTTAAAATAAAAATGTGAATCGTTTTCTTACAATATTATTAATTTCAATACATTTTTAAAAACATTTCTTTCCTTCTCCCATTGATTTTTTGTAAAAAGGATGGGCGCGAAATCATGAGTTGTCCCAAAGTGCTAAAAACCATAGAGAAGAGACTTTGAGTGCTGCAATATTTTCAAACAAGAGTTTATATTGAGCTATATAATGTCAAATTCATTATTATTCTAAACATTTATCATTACAAAACGAATAATCTAATGTAAAAATTTCAGTATGACGTGTGTGTTTTTATGAGCACAGATGTAAATAAATATCTTGTTAGAAATAAAATAAAATTTTGAAACCTTCCTGTATATTTTTAAATATTGTTCAAACTTTCTTTGTTGTTTCAGAAAATATGAGTTTATAAATTCTAAATAAGCCTACTTTTACTTCATACAAATTTTAAGTAAACTAAGAAGTCACAAAAAAATTCTTACCACTGTCAAATTTTTGTTTTATTTTCATATATTATTCTTTGACGTATAATTAATGCGATTGGATAAATGCTCCACCGTTTTTTGAATTGAGTATTAATTTATATAATTTTTATATGACACCAAATTTTAATTATTGTTTACCTCAAATAAATTCAATTTCACGATATTCTAGATATTTTGAATTTTCCAACAACTCCACTATAGAACTATAAATATATAAATTACTCTTACACATTATATTATTTTACAACTAAAATATTTAAAGGTGAGCACATAAATAATTCAAGCCATTTTTAATACAACCTGTGACTCATAAAATCTAAATAAAACCTTCTATTCAGTTATGTTTAATATCTTCCAGTATTGTTTTAAAATTATTGATTGAAAAAAGATAAATTTCTAATGCGGAATTAAACGCTAATGATAAATTTACTTTCACGTTGAATATTCATTATGTGAAAAAGACACAAAATAATAATACAAATTTATTTCTAATAAGTATAAATCATGAATTTATTGTTGAAAATTATTTACTTCTTACAATCTATCCATAACGATTTTGTCACTTAAAATTAATTTGTATAGATCACATACCAATAATACAGAATAAGAACACATAAAAATTAGTTTTATTTTATGAATTAGCAGTAAATCCTAAATTTATCTCAACTTTATATATTTTCAAATGAAATTACTTTAGTAACGTCATCCAGGAATGAAATTTGAATCTAAGTTAAAAAACAATTTTCGTAAACAAACAAATCGCGTTTGAATAATAAAATTTAAAACGTTTTGTAAGAAAGCTGCTTAAGAATGTTAAAGAATCTCGGTATATAAAATATTTATTATATTAAGGCTGCAATATCTTTAAATGTATTGAATTCTCTCAAAGAAACTATATTGTGTGTAGGCTTATTCGAAAACTAATTCTATAAGCTTCTATTTAAAGATACCTTATCCGAGTGCAAGGAACTAAAGAATCGTTAGTTTTGATTGGCACTTGGCCAATGTTAGTTTTTGCCCCTTTTAAGATTTTTCTCTAATAAACATTTCACCACGTTTAGAAAGTCATCTTTCAAGAAAATCAATGATTTCACTGGATAACGTTCTTTCTTTCTCCTATTTTGTATTCTGTCTTTTGCTAAATGCGCAGATTTTTTTTTCACATTAATCTTTTGATCAAAGATATATTGTCCACAGTCATGTTTCTTTAAATTTATACTTTATTCTCACGGTTTTAGACCATTCAAACTGTTTTATGCTGTAGTAACTTATTTGATTTAAAACTAAAGAACTGAAATTATAATGTAAGAAGAAAAGATAAAAAATTACGGAACTGTATTTTTGTTTTTAAAGAGCTTATATATATATATATATATATATAAATACATATATATATATATATATATATATATATAATTTATTTGTACTTAATAGTAAACTAAATTCTCAAATCGGAGGAGAAAATACTTTTAATACATGATGTCGTAAAACTTTTAAATAAGTTATAAATAAGAATTGTTGAAAGTTAAGAAAGTATATATTCAAGAGACTGTCACATTTCCAACATTAATAAAAGTGTTCTGACAAAGCATAGATGGAAATAGTTGTTGGAATAATAATTAAAAGAATGTGTGACAAATAAAGAACGCTAAATAAAAATAAAATCATAAATGAATATCCTGTATTTTCAAAACTAAATGTAGAATTCTCTTTTTAAAAATTCTTAAGAAAATATATTACAAACACCATAAAATCAAACTTAAATATAAAACCATATTTGTCATATTATGGTGTTTTTAAATCCTTTTCTGAATGATATGTATATATATATATATATATATATATATATATATATATATATATAATTTAATTTTTATAATTTCTAAGAAAGGTAATTTAAAAACCAATTTTCTAACATTTTAACAATTAACATTGATATTGGTTATCACCAATATTTAAAACATTAAAGCAAAATTTGAAAGATACACAGAAGAACATCCACGGTGAGTTTATTCGAAAGAAATAAAGTATTATAATCAAACAAGAACGCAACTAGCATCGATTTTGTTTGAAACATTATAGAAAATAAATAATCTCGTTCGATACTTACAAAGATGAAATCAATACAGAATAACAGTATCTAATCTCAAGGAAGCAAGATGAGATATTCTAATATATATAAGCTGGATCGAAAAAACTAACATGCCTACTAAAAACAAATCAATAAGGTAATACAATGGAAAGTTTCGTTACTAATAAAATATTTTCTGGAGATGGAAGGTATAATAATCCAATATATTGTCTGAGTGTATAGTAAACAACACAAAGTGGTTTGATCATATATTGAAGAGGTCCTATATTGATCAATGTAACTCAAACTTCGTTCAACTGTTACATTTTCATTTAATATTTGTCTACACTTGACTTAGTTGTCTAATAAAGGGGTCAATTGGTAGTGATCAAAAATTAATCCTTACGAAAAGCTGATAATTAAATTTGTATTTTAAAAGAATCAAATAAAAAGTTTTTGATTGGTGATAAATAAAGAAACAAAATTAGATAAACCAAACTGATAAGTTTAACTGAATCATTTAAATTCATATATTTTTTTTTTGTTTTTATCTGAATCTCAATATTATCTAAATACTTAGAATAATCTTCATTTTGTCACATAGTAATAATAAACTAAACTTTGTTTTATGCAAGAATTCAGCCATTACGTGAATATCAATTTCAAATCCAATATAGTTTCCTTTTCCTTTTAAAAACTTATCGAGTTTTAATGTCAGTGGTAAGTCATTTTGGAATGTAATAAGTAAGACTTTGGTAGATCTAAACCCAAAAGTAGACTTATATATATATAAAAAATTATTTCAGTCCTTATTCTTATAATTTAAAGTCAAACAAATAAGTTTCCGCAGTTTCTTCGTTGTAATCAAATGAGATGAATAGTCTTTTTGCACTGTATCTTTTCATAAACTACAAAGGAAAGACAATGATGCGTGACGCATACTACAATGTGAATCTTTTATTATTTCTTAGCTTTGATTTGATTAAAAATATCTCTCTATTTGTTTATTTTCAAACATTTCACGAAAAAATATTAGATAGAAAACTTTTTCAGTGATAATAAACCAACATGTAGACAACTATTTTATTCTTCAAAAGCAAAAAACAATTTGATATTTCTATTTTTTTCCTGAAAGAATAAAATTGCTCCTTTACATTTCCAAACACATTTGTAATTATTAATTATATGTTTTCATAACAATTATGTTTCAAATGTCTGTTAATGATACTCGTAGTTAGCAAATAATAAAACATCAAACAAATGAAGATGAAATCTTACTCTTAAAAAATTATTAAGCCAATGCTTTTAAAATTTCAATAAAATCCATAAAATATAAATGACTGAGAATTTGCTTTAAGTAAATTTGAATAATATTTTTCTTCTCAAAGAATGATTAACTAAGTAATTATACAATATCTCTTATTAACAAAATTATCTTTAGTAAATTTCTTAATATTATTTATTCTAAAATTCCATTAAAATTAATTTTAAAATGATTCACCTAGTATTGTTGGTTTTAAGATAATCGTATCAGATTTAAGTGTAGTTCCTAAAATTCAATGGTTTTCAAAGCGAAAAATCATAGAAATCTTTCGATTTTAAAATCAGTATTGTTAGTTTTAATTTTTTCTTAAGTTCCTTAGCATAATTTTAAAAATGTTTTACTAAAAAAGTAAAAAATATAAGCCTTAAAATTATTTATAAAAATTCTAAAAAAGATAACTAGTAAGAAGAAGTGGACTTTCAAAAGGAAATTAAGACATTTCTGTACTAAAATGAGCATTAAAATATCACAGTTACAAAAATCACCTGAAGTAAAATAATTACTTTCCACAATGTTTCAAAAACAATTGCTGTAATGTGGTATATGATTTAGAAATGAGTATATAATGCATTACGAGGCTTTCAGCTTTCTTGCAAAACGTTAACTAACTACATAATTATAGAAGCAATAACGTTTTTATAATCTCTAATTAATTCATATTAGGAGATTACAAATTAGTAAACATTGAAATATATTGTCTAACTACAGGGAATTTATATAATATGAAAAATTATAAATTATTTTCAACTATTAAAGGAATGGTTTGAAGAAAAAAAATCCCTAAATCTTCAAAACGCTTGTATGAAACAGTTATGTTAATAGTGATATATAACTTTATTAATTTTTGTACATAATTACGACTTTAATGATTCATCTTATATAGTATAATGTCTCTATGTGAGAAAATATTTATTACTTTGAAATAAAAGTGAAATTCGGTAAACATTGATTTTTTGCTGTAAATATCTTCGTATTTAATTTGAATTATTTTCCAATTAATTAAATAATTTAATTTGAATTATTTACACAAATTTAATATGTTACAAATTATTTTATAATGATATATTTAAAATTCTCAGAATAATAATACAAATTGCTAATATTTATTGAAAACTTTTCTTTTGCACTAATGAAAAGAATATTCCCCCGTGGATATTTTAATTTAAATATTTTTAAAATCTATTAACTAATAAAATTATTAATTAACCTGTTACTCTTGATTAATTTAATAATATAATTTATTTTAAAATTAATTTAAATGAAAAATAATCACACTGACTTAAACCAGTACAATAAAATTACAAAAAAAGTATATAAAAGAGCAAAACTTCTTATAAATCACTGCAATAAAGTAAGATGTATTTTTATTACGCTAAAACTACTAACTATTAAACTTATATTTAGTAACTTCAATTAAAAGGGCATTGACACTTACATCCCATAATATAAAAATCAATATCCTTCGTAGTAACTTATTTTTCCTTAATTGTTTCTTTCTATACTTCATACTTTTTCCCATTATTTTTTTCTTATCTATATTAAAACATTTAGTGTTAAAGGCTATGTTCAGTGTCATTAAAATAATTTGGAAATATATGTGCTTGGGTTAATATTGAAAATCGTTTATTTATCGTAGATAATTTGGTGTATCATTTTACCCAGAAAATTATTTTAAATCTGCTTAATCTCTTTTTGAAAAAAATAACATAATTATATTTTTAAAGCCGGTTTTAAACATATCCTTTCCAAAATTTCATTTTCGGAATTTCAATGACTTCAATAACTTTTTTTTATACTTCTGAATTTACTGTGAAAGTTAGTTCAAGTAATTCAGTATTTTTAAAAGCATTTATTCTTCTTCACGTTTTGAGGATAATGAAGAAAAGAGTTTTTGCGGAAAATTTTTAGTAACTACTTCCTTCCCGCAAAGAATAATTAATCAAAAGTTAAGACAAAAACAATTTCCTTTCTGGCATATTCCATTCTGAAAAGATCCTGGATACCTTTCAGACATTTCTGAAGGATATGATTTGTTTTATTATATTCTTCTTTGTCAGGAAAAGTTTTTTACAGTTACAAAGTGCTATTAATTATGTAAAGGGACGATATCCACAAGAAGTTAATAATACTGTAATTATGAGTTTTTTAAAGTCAATGTAAATTTTGCACACTTCATAACTGTGTTGAATATAATTCTTAACTATGTTTAATATTTTGTTGTAATAAAACATGTTGTACTTA
>BMAW01004055.1:181161-248297 GCA_019974015.1 Nephila pilipes
ATATATATATATATATATATATATATATATATATATATATATATATATATATATATATATATATATATATATATATATATATATATATATATATATATATATATATATATTACTTTGTAACCAGAAAAAACGATATACCAAGAAGGAGTTGGTCCATAGAGACAAAGTTGACGGATAGAAAAATTGTGCACAGAATAGAAAATGATTAAAATTACAAAAATATTGAATGATTTATTTCAGAATTACATAGTTACAAAGAAACGAGCTCAATAAGATGTTGGCATACCTCTAGCCTGGATGCAACCTGCCACACTACGTGGCACAGAGTGATAAAGCTCCCTGAAGGTCTTTTGCGGTATTTCTTGCGAAATTTGCTCCAATTGTCGGACTAGTTCATCAACATTCCCTGGTAGATGCAGTCTCCTTCCCATCATATCTCAGACATGTTCGATTGGAGAGAGATTTGGTTGGCCACTCAAGTATTTCACAAGCTGTAAGATAGTTCATAGCAACACGTGCCATATGTGGTCAGGCATTAACATGCTGAAAAATAAGGCAAGGGAACTGCAAAAGGAACGGTAGTAAAACAGGTCTCAGAAGAATGTCTTCGATGTACCGTTGTGCTATAAGTGTGCCTCTAATGACGATCAAAGGGGTCCAACTATCAAGGAAATTGCAACCAGACCCTAACTCCTGGTTGAGGGTCTGTGTGGCGTGCAATAGTGAAATCAGAATCGACACGCTGCCTGGGCGTCTCCAGACAAATCTTCGATGATCGTCAGGACACAGTTGGAAGCGGAATTCGTCGATAAACACTATTCGGCCCCAGACAGCAACATTCCAACCTGAACAAGTCAAGCTTCACTGTAATCTGGCTCAACACTGAGGGACAGTTGGCGTAGCGGTCGGTACGAGCGTAGATTTTTCTCTATCAGCCTTCTGTAAATGGTCACTGTGGACACTCGTGTGTGGATCACACGTCTGATGGTTGATAACGATGAATCAGGCGCTGTGACAGCTGATCTGAAAATCACTCTGTTCTCCCTATCTGCTGCGGCCCTAGGTCGACTGCTATCATCATGACGCTGAAATCTGCCATTGTCTACCCATTCTTGCCAGTATCTTCTAATCGCCACATCGCTTCGACCCATATGACGAGCGATTCTCCAATTTGTCCAACCTGCCTCTTCCAATCCAATGATGCGACCTCTTTCAAACTCTGACAGTTGCTCGTAATGAGCTCGAATTCTGCAGTGAAGAATTTTTGTAGTCGTAGAAAGGTATTTTAAATCGCAATGCAACAGAAAATTTGACCATCAGATTGAGAATAGCTTCTTATAATACACACCTGTTGAATGCTCAGTTCCAATGCGCTGTAAATCTTTATTCATTCATTGGACACCAAATTTTAATCATGCGCGTGTCTTGTCCAAATGTCTTTGCATAAGAAATTTCAGTACAATCGTGCAACTCCTTCTTGATGCGTCGTTCTTTTTTTTTTGTTACAAAGTATATATATGTGTGTGTGGGCGTGCAAGTGGTATGTGCGTACGTGTTTCCATATTGTAACATATACACATGTATGTGTATTTTGTAAATAGCTTGTACATTAATTTATTTCTATGCTTTAAAATTTGCTTTTTCTCAACAAAAACAAGAGTTATTCGAATTTAATTAAATTGCTTGATTAAAATAGAAATCATTGGCATGTAGTTTTGTATAAATACAATAAAAATCTCGCGAGGACTTCATTTTGTGTCAAGCCATCCCGAGTGTTGCTGCAGTAGTATTTTTCTATTATTGAGTATTCGTCTAACGGAAACCAAATCAAAATAACGGTAAACTTTTGAAGTAGTAATACCACGTCTCTTGACACAACATCAGACCCTGACATAACATGAGGCCATACGGGTATAAATCAATCAATATACAACTTCTAATCACATAATCTCTTCGAATATTTTCTAGCATACGAATTATGCAAAAAAGACAAGGTTTTTGGATATGGAGAGATATTCGTCTCCTTTTTATCCTCGTAGCAAGTTAGTTGTCTGCTTCGCTTTTATGCTGCTCGTTATTATGTCTCCAAGTACGTGTTTATGTGAAATCATATTCAACGTAAATAAACAAATTAAACTTTTAAAGGACTGAAATTCTGAGATTCATTTTCCCCACTACAACTACATTAATAAACTGAAATTGGATTATACATTTAAAACTATCAGGTTATAAATCGTAATTTATACATATGTATGCATAAATAACCATAAGAAGACATTTATGATATTAATTAGACTTGTAATCTAAGTTCCATATTTAAATAATTACATAAAATACACTGCTGGCCATTAAAATTGTAGCACCAGGAAGAAATGATCTGACGAACGTCAAAATTACAGGAAATGCAAAAGAGTTTAGAATATGCAAATGATTAGTATTTCAGCTCATTTGGACGACACAGGAGGGAAAAAAAGACATCGCAAGAACTGCATAAAAGAGAAGTCGTGTAGTGGATTTCTCATTCGGATAGCTCTTTGTACGGTCAGTATTGTTCATAATATCGTTTTATACTTCAAATAAGAAGAAATGCTTACTAGTAAGTGTCGGAATTCAATCGAGGCAGGATCATTGCCAATCGAGTGTGTGGATTATCGTTCCATGAAATCGCCCGTTGCACTGGTCAAAATCCAAACACTGACATTTGAACGTGGAATTAATGGGTTACTGAAGTTCATACTGAATATCATGCAGGATCTACTCGCACTCTCATGCTTAACGCCCGAGAGGACAGGCATATTCTGAGGTCAGCCCTACAAAACCGTACAATCACATCTCGGACCATTAGCCTGGAAAAGGGTATGTTTATTGCACGCCTAGTTTTCGTTCGTACGGTGCGATGGCGTTTGCAGCAACCTGGACTATCAACACGGAGGCCATTACTTCGGCTTCCCTTGACTTTGAGAGATGGCGACTCTGGTGGACCGTACGTCAAAGCTAGATACAAGGGTGGAACAATGACGCCGTTTTAGGCGTTCCGGCTCTGCTTGAAGTATTCTGATGGTTGTATACATGTCTGGAGGCTCCGAGGAGACCGATCGACGCCTGCTTGCATTCGATATTGACATAGGGGCCCTGAACTTGGTGTGAGTGTTTTGGCAGACATTGGGTACATGACACGCATCTCTCTAGTTCATTCGGATCGATGATCATATGAACGCACACCGAACATTTCTGTCATCTTACGTTCAGTGGTTGTGTCCTACCTTCGAGGCCTGCAAAACGACAACTTCCAACAAGATAATACAAAATCATTTGTTGCACGTCGTGTTCTGAAATTCATCGATACAAAGAGTATTCGATTGTTTCCTGGCCTGAACGGTCTCCAGATATATCACCTATTGAAAATTTCTGGTCATGGGTTACGGAGAGACTGGCCCGCCACCCCTCACCAGCGAAATCGGTCGATGAAGTAGGGTATAGACTTGAATCAGCAGGGAATGAGTTGCCCGTTTCTGTCATTCAAGCCCAGTTCAACTTCATGCCTTATCGGGTAAGGCTGTTTTAGCTGCGAGGGGTGGCAACTGTTTCTATTAATTTCGTCCCCCTGTAAAACACTAAACTTCTGACAAATTAAATCAATGTGTCTTCATACCATACTATTTAAGTACAATAAGTATCTTTTTCGTATATGTTTTCCTTAATGGTGTTGCAATTTTAATGGCCAACAGTGTATTATTAGATTTTAAAACGGAAGTGAATAAAAAATTTAAAAGAGTCGCATTTTTGCAAATAAATTAAATATAAGATCCAAATTGGTTTTAAAATGGTTAAAAGAAATGTTACATAACCAAGCACAAAAGAATAAAATCTAATTATATATGAAAAATGCGAAAATAATGAATAATTGGCTTTTATAATTTTGATGTGAATAGAAAATGAAATTAACAACGAAACTTTATAATAACAGTTATATTTCAAATATAATTATCTTGATGACTTTTGGTATGGATTTTTTTGATGATTGATTTGTAATAATATATTTTGTACCTGCTTTTAGAAGTACAAAATTTTACTATACATTATCATTTCTATGATAAGTAAGAACTAGTAAAATGATATTACTTCACATTTTAGAAGGATATCCATTAAAATTAAAAAGTAAATAAGGCTACTTGATTTGGGAAAATAAAAAATATGACTATAAAATCGACTATTTTATTTCTGACTTTGAAAATTTCAAGATATCCTTTTATCCGAAACTCTACATTTATGTAATATTAATTTTGCACTTTGTAGAGTTATATATAAATCTCCAGTTTATTTATTCAGCGCAAATAAGAAAAAATATTCATCATATAAAGTCATAAATCTTGCAAATATGTAAATTATAAAAAAAAAATTAAAATAGTGCACATACCAAAAAAGTCCTTTTTAATAGCTAAACGCAAAAAAAATGTATTCTTGTACAACTCGTTTTATCTATTAACAAAATTTTCATAGAAGTAAAAATTGTATTTATTTCAGCAAAGTTATAAAAACAGATTTAATCTTAAATTATTTTTAAATCCATTAAAAAGTATTTATTTCATTAAAATTATAAAAACAGCTTTAACCGGACAAGAATTTTTTTTTAGCTTAAGGAGTTTTTATTATAATTATTCAGCCACAGCCTTGCATTTTGTTCATTCAAAACCACAAAAACGTTAGTGAAATTTTTTAGTCAGAATTGAAATTTAGAAAAAGATGCGCTGGCGTTTGCAAAAGGATATTTATTTTTTCAAAAACTATCATAAAAACATGAGCACATCTAGTTTCAGATACTTAGAAGGAGTGTACGACTCATAAAAATTACATTTATACCAATTCTTCTGCTTTGAATAAATATGTTTTTCTTTTTTTTATTTGTAGTTCTCTTCTCTCGGAATTGCTATGGGTATATCGTTATATCGTTACAAAAAATTTTCGAAGGAAAAAATATCAATGAAATAAGATGGAATGGAGGCCCTTGAAAACGTTTTGTATAAGTAACAGTGTACTGGGAAGAATGTTTCCATAAAGATTAAAGACTATGCTGTAAAAAGGTCACAAAATATTATAGTACAAGCTAATTCATAAAGTGCAGTACAGAATATTGCAAAGTAATATTTCTGTACATTTGAAGTGTATGCATTTCTGTACATTTCACAGTATTATAATGCAAGATAATTCTTAAATTTCAATATAGAATATCGCAAATTAATATTTCTGCAAAGTATTAATTTTCAATTTGATTGACTAAATTTCAACCATTTTGTTAAAAAAAACAAATAAGAAAAGTAATGGTTATTACAAAATTTCCTTCTTCGTATTGCAAAAAACAAATTAAATAAAAGTAGTTAATGGAAGTTTTAATTTATTTTTCTTTATTTTTTTTTTTGGAGGGGGGGGGAGAAGAACGAAAATTAACTTTTTTTTTTCATTACATTATTCACTAAAAAGGAATCTACTGTTTCATATTAATTATATAAATTATTTTTGTATAGTATATTTGTATGCTGAAATTTATTTCTTTTTTCACAAAAATGTAAATACGAATAAATTACCACTGATGGTGATGGATTAATACAAAATAACCACAATTATTTTAAATTATACTGTTGAAAATATTTGCATAAAAGTAATTCGATTTATATTTCAAATTGTAATTAACTTTAAAATTACTTTTAGTATCATATCGATACATATTTTTCCTATCTTATTGTTATTTGAAGTACTTGGATGTATTTATTTCTTCACAGACAATATTCTTTTCAGTTATTAGAATATAAGACAAAGTAATTTATTTTTATCCACTAAATGTTGAAAATAAATTTTCGAAATATTTTGTTTATATTATAGGTGAGAGAGTATATATATGTCCTAGACATTTTATAAAATAAAATTGAAATTTAAAGTTTCCTTACAATTGTTTTTTTTATGAATTGACCAATTTATTTTGGTATAACATAATCCCTGTTTCTGATGAATGCGGGTAGATTCGAAAATATAAAAGTATAAAAGTAGTGAATCGTTGATTCCTATAACCTCATTATAACATCCAAATCCATTTTCTTAAAATGATATTTATTTACTCAAAGTTGCTTATTTTCTTAACAACTTAATAATCGATAGTTAGAATGTTTCTGATACTTTTAAAATAATGCCAATAGAGCTATGTATCTCAGTCGATGAAAATAGTTTCGAAATAATACATGAAAAGTTGCAAGTATAAGATATGAAACGTTTTCCTCAACATGGATAATAAGGAAGAAAACAAGCGTTAAAGAAACATTGGGTTTAATATGCCAAAATCTCTTTTCCTCTTTGATCGTTATGAAATCTAAGATTTTTACTATGTATTAAGGTCCTACATAAATTTCTTTGATAGATACTTAAGTATTCTCGAATAATTAAAATATTTTACCATATTTTCATACATTTTTAAATTACTCTTCATATTTTAAATTTTTTTTAAAAAATTGCATTCGTTTCAAAACATAAAATAAAGAATTTATAATAATAAAGAATATTTTACCAAAATCATTGATACATGAAAAATACTTTTGAATTTTGTAGGGTAAATACTTTGAACGAAAAAAACGTACTTAATTTTTAGTGGTGATATTTTTAAAAATATGATTCCGATAATCAAAACCCATGTATGTTTTTGTTATGTGAGGATAGAAATGTTTTAATTTTTCAAGTCTTTTCGACAAAGTTTTAACCACATGAATTATCTGGTATGTAAGAATTAGTTAAAAAAGTAATTTTTTTCCCCGTTTTGATGAAAATAAATGCAATTCTACCTAAAAACAGCTGGAAATTATTAGATTCCTTAACATAAAAAAAGAAAGATATCCCTAAGAAATTATCGAAACTAGCTATTGAAAATGTTTTTTTTCTTCTAAAAGTATTTCTCGAAAATTTGATGAATTTTTGACACTTGATGTGTTTAATCTCGTCTCAAATTAATTGAGCTCCACTAATCCTCACTTAAGATGGAACTAAAATTTAATGATAGAAAAGAGGCCCAATATTTATTACCTTCAAAATTGCAAATCACACATTGATTAAATAATCATAATTGTTACGTTATATCTATTATTTTTGGCCGTATATAAATAATCTACAAGTAAATAAAAATTACTAACTAGGGCGTACATTTTAAGAATTTTTATCTAGGAGGTATATTTTCTTCATATGAGGAAATATGTTTCAACTGAAAAAATTTAATTAAAATTAAGTAATTGATTAAATAAGTATGCCTTTAAGAAATTTCAAATAAATATATTTAAAAGATTATAAAAAAATTAACATTTTTAAAATATTTTTTCCTACGTATATACAAAGTTCCAGGTTCTCTTATTTTAACGAGTGACAGACTGTAACTTTTCTTGTAGAGCATGTGGAATTAAGAGTATATGTATGATGTCTAATCGTATCAGATACATACCAGAAGCCCATATATATATTCACTATAATTTCTTTTAAATGATAAAGACAATGAAAATTGATTAACTTTATCTTCAGAGAGAACAATGTGGTTAACAAACAGATAAATGCTATCTGAATGCAAGTGAAAAATACATACAAATAAATGAATGAAAAATTTGTAAAAGTTTATTCTTTTAAAAAAATTTTAAATCATTCAATCAAAATACAACAGTATATTACATAGCTTCCTATAACCATTTGATACATCCTTAAGGGAACCAGGGATTCATGAGCTACATGACACTCATTGTACTCATTGAATCAAACATCATTAAATCAGATTCGTTAAATGTTTAAATTTGAACAAAAAAAAAAACCACTTGTATTTGTATAATACAAAATTTTCAGTTTTTTTACCCATTGTTAAAACTGTTTCTTTTTACTTTCTTATCAAAAGTACTACATTTGAACTGGCGTTGTTTGCCAATACTAGGCGGTCGTGGCTTTGTTGTTCGTCGAACTCTTCTGGGACCGTCAGTTTGATTGTATTTATTGCAGATGTATGTAATTGCAAGTTTCTAAGCTGCATCAGCCTGCGTCTCACTTTCATATCTAGGAATTTGATATGAAATTCTAGGTCATAAAAGAGAAAATTAGAAGCTGAGATTCGTATATTTCAAGACAAGTGTACTGACGGTTATTTGTTTCTAATGCAGAAGAAATACCATCTTTTATATGCTTAGAAAATATTTCGGTTTTAAAGAAATACAACTTATAAAAACATCACAACATAAAATACGCTAATTACAACAATTACAAAAGTCAACTGAGAATAGAAAATATATAAAAATTTGACAAACAGTATTTCTGTACAGCAAATGCTCTTACGCAAATATAATGATGTAATTGACAATACTTTTCTAGTAAGTTTTATTGTTGGCGAATAAATTACGAAGCACTCAAATCCATATTCTGAAGGAGAGTTTGTGAGAATAAAAACAATCAAATTCGAAAAAAATCTTTCTCATCCGACACTATTCTTACGAATCTATGAAATGATAGTGACGTAAAATTACACATATCGCATCGCAATTTAAAGCATTTTCCATTCCCCTGAATGACAGCATCACCTGATATAGCTCACTTGGCAATATTTATCTACGAAATTGGTATCGTGTTCAATTGCATGCATGAATTTCTTACTCTCCTACTAATGAAAGATATGACAAGAGGAAAAGATATTTTCCACAAAGTAAAAAATCCTTTTACTAAATTCGACCTAAAGAGGGAAAAGCTTAGTGGAATATTTACCACTCTCTATCAATGCGAACGAGTTAAAATCTATCAAATGAAGATTTCAACTGTAGGCTGAGTGATTTTAAAAATCAAGGAACAAACTTGCACATACCCATTTCTACGTTTGATGTTCATGTCAAAATAGCGCATATTTTTTTGCAAACAGAATTAAATCGGAAAGCGAAATAATCTTGTTCTGAAGACATAAAGATAGGATATTACATTATTTGATTGTTACAAAAACGATTTCTCGTGTGATAATTTTCTACAGCTGACAGTGCTTTAACCAGAATATAAATTATACTGTTTGGAAACACCTGTAAATGTTTAATTCAACCTTGAAAAAATAACAACTTTTTTTCAAGGTTGAATTAAGTGAAAAATCCAAAACAAAAGCAGAAGATGCTGATTCACACCTGGAAACCCCGTTACTAGTTTCAAAGTCCGCAATGGTTCAGAATATTATCCATCTTGAGTCGCCCATGAAGTCACAATCGTCACATTAAAAAGCGTTTATTTTTATTTCAAAAGCTACAGGGGAGAATAATGATCATGGTCGTGAGCTCCTACATGGTCGAACCTGCCACTTGCTTACGTCAAGTGGCAGGTTCGAGTTCTGATGCCACTAAAGACCAACCATGTAGCGGAGCTGATGAATGTTAAACTTTTCAAGGCTCTAAGTTATCAAAAAGGCGTGGTGGAAAACTTGGAGATAGAGGTGCCAGCTCAGGTTTCGTCCTTGTTACTTGAAAGAGCTTCCCAAATTACGAGATCCGTCGACAATACCTCCCCCTCTGTTGCTTTTAAATATGATGTTTTCTACAATCAAACACTCATTTTTTTTATTTAAGAATGTTATCTAAATTGTATATTTACTTTTATGTTTTATAAAGGTTTTATGTAAAATAATAGAGAGAGAAAACTAATTGAGATCTTATATTTCGATTTACATAAATCCTAATGTATTCCGACCGACATAATATTTCTAATTTCTAATCACCCCCTATCAGAATTCCACATGCTTACCCTAAAGTCCCATGTCTGTACCTTTTAACTTTTATATATTTTTAAAATTGTTAATGAACACTCTAAACTTATTTAAAATCCAGAAAGTCAACATTGAAAAACATCGATTACCATACAGTTAAAACATTTTAGTATGCTTGAAAATATTCATAGATTTAGACACAAGACATGTTGTTAAAAATAACTTACATAATGTTCTAATTAAATCTTATTAATTTAAAGTTCGTGAGGTAAAACAGACATTAAAATTCTGAATGTCAGTATCGCTAAATAGAAATCTTATGTAGAATGCTATTTAAAGATAACTTACAAATATTCCATCATATAGTTTTCATATTATCACATTAACTACACATAATATTTTTAAAACATTTATTTCATTGCTAATTTAAAATCTCTCTCTTTTACATATCTTATGTAAAATATACTTTGTTCTATACGTACTTTCTTCATCAATATAAGAGCTTTAATCTTACTTCTGTAAACTTCATATTACGCCTAATGGTATCCGAGGAATTTCAAAATGATTGCTGGTAAAAAATATTTCCATAAAAATGAACAAGTATTTATGCAATCGAAAAACTAGCAATGAATTGTTCATTGACATTCACACAGTAACAATATTAAAACAAGAATCTAGGAATGCTAATAGTAACACATTTGAAGCATTTTCTTTGGCTTTTTATGAAAGTGAAGAGTAAAATTTTTTCCAAACACGTGATCAAAATATAATTGTAACATTTCCTTCTTAAGAATTTATACCAAATTGTTAAAATGCAATGAACATTCTCGAATCTTCAACAACTCTGTAATTGAAATTCATAGAAATAGATGGTTTCAAAACCTTAATATAGTTTAATATATATGTACATTATTCTATTCTTCACCACAATGTAAAAGTTGGGACTAGTTTACGAATGTACAAGTCATTAGGAAGAATCCTTTCAGTTGCATGCCCTGTTTTAAGAAACTACATGGTGAAGCAATTGTTCTCTTTAATTTAATTCAAAGGACAATAGACTTTTACCCTAGTTTCTGGTTGCTAGGCAACGGTCATTATTAAATGAGATTTTCTAACAATTTATTTGATGTAAATGTACACCTCATTTAGATGTAAGAAAATGCAGAACTTTTTAAGAAATATTTTTTAAGGACTGCAGCTAATCTACTGCCTTTTAGCATGTTTTATTTTATGGGAATATGTATTTTTACATATTATTCGAGTATAAATATTTGGAGATTCAATATATTAATAAAGGTAAAAATTTAAATAAATTATAATATACTTATAACACGTATATGATAGTAATTTTTGAAACATTTTTATTTATATTATAATAAGAGGCATCTTTTTCAGGTCTCCACAACAATCTTTTTATGAAATAAAATGTTTGAAGAACTATTTTTCTTATGAAATTATTCTTTAGATTTAAAATCTTTGAGAACAGAAATTAGAAAAAAAAATAAAGTCAAACAACTTTAAAAAAATTCAATATGTAGAAGATGGCGATGTATTTAGAATATTCCTAGCCTTAGAATTATTAATACGTAACTACATTCGTATATGATCAAGTATTAGAAAAATACCAATTCGAAACATGTATAAACCTATTTAGAATAATTTAACTTGAAGAAGTTATATTTGTAATAATACAGTTATTTTGCCTACATTATTTCAAGAAAGTTAAATTAAAACTCAATTCCGTTTGTGAACTATTTTTTTATCAAAATAAACTCTAAGCTCTGTTTTCAGAGTATTTTAGTAAAAATGTATATTATTGTTAAATTGAAAATTAAATAATTGTGGTTTTTTTGTTCCTTCTGTATTTTTTACGTATATATTCAATTTTAATTTTTATATTTCCTTTATTAAATTTTAAATTAAAACATTAATCAATCAACGACAATCAACTTCAAATATGCAAAACTGAAGTTGTACTAAAATACTCATCCATATTTCGATTTTCATATGTAAGAAATTGTCACCTAACATGAAGTTTATTTGGTATAAAATATTTTATTCTCTTATTTAGAAATAAATAATATCATTTAAAGCAATTTTTAAAGGGAAACATTCAGAATCGAGAGATAATCATTTTGATAGATCATTGTCATAAAATCAATGATCTTCAAAAATCCCTTACTCACTTCTTATCTTTCCAAAGTATAAGAATACTTATTTTTGTTCCAAAAAATCTCATTAGATTCGACTGATTTCTGAGTTTTCTAAGATAATAAACACAGACTCAAATGTGATAGAATTCTGAAATCAAAAATTAAAAATAGATACATGTGAAATATTGAAACTTTTCCTTAATAAAAGTAAAATTAACTTAAAAGAAAATAACTAATTACGTCTTTTTTTCTGTAAAAACGAAGTTACTAAAACTTCCTATAAATGATACTTGAAAAACGATAGAAGAAATAATTTAATCAGAGAATGCAATGTAAAATATCCCCTGAATTCTTATTTCGCTTAAAGAATTTAAGTAGTAATGTTGAGAATTGTAACTCATAGTAAAATTTCAAAAAATAATGCATCTTCTTAAAAATAATTAATTAAACTGAAATAAAATCAATAATAACTATAAGATTTAGATTAATTATATGTGGTCATGCATATTAAAAATTTAGATCAAAAGTCTTTCTGTGGTAGCTTGTCAGATAATTTATTAAATTATTCAGGCCAGTTTTCTTTGTTCTAATTATTAGAAATGGAAAGTAATTTCATTTCAAAGGCACTTTCAAAATAAGAAGGAATTCAGAATCGAAGTACTACCAATTATATCATGTTAACAGGGCTTTTTAAAAATTTTCTACAATATTCTTCTTCTTTATGAAGTACAAGAATGTTTCTTTTTCTCTTATTAGATTTGATTAATATCTCAAAATTCTTGAATAAAAATGTCTTGAATTTGACGGAATTTTTATGTTGTAAATTAAAAAGAAATAGAAGCAAAATATTAAATTATCTCCTTAATAAAAGTGCGATTTAACTTGAAAGCTAATAACTAGTTACATCACCGTTCTCATAAAATGAAAGACAGAAATTTACTTTGAGTAATGTTAGAAGATAATCCAAAAAATAGTTCCCACATATAATACAATGTATGATTATCGGCAAACTACGTTCTTTCACAAGCAATTTTAAAGGAATTTTTAAAAAAAGAATTCTTTTTTAAGGAAGGAAGATTTAGGAAGAAATAGATCAAATGAGAATTAATCATACCCTTTGAGATATTAGATTACTTTGAAGTAATAATGGAAGTTAAAACGTAGATTAAACTTTTTAATAGAACAAGAAATTTTCATTTGAATAAACAATCATTCTTAATCAAGTCAAAAATGAATTTTATTTTGAAAAGTATTATACGTTATATATATTTTTTTCTACAAATTTATTCCTACTTGCAAAACAGTTCAAAGAAAGCTCAAATAATAGAAAAGAATCATACTAGTTAATATATTACGAAAAATATATTAACAGCAATTCTGATATACCTACAAAAATTTATTTCTATAAAAAATAGTCGTACAAGTTTTTAAAAAATAAAAATAATAATATTTCCAATGTAATAAATAATCTTTATTGCACGATACTTATGAGGAATCAATTTTTCATTTGTGACTGAAAATGACTGAAATTTAAGTTCCATTTAAATCATGATTAAATACTTACGAATAAAATGAGTTGTAAAAAATTGAAACTAATCTTTTAAAAAATTGTAGAAAATAAAAAATAGAATTAAAAAGTTGTCTATTTAATTTTCAAAAATTTATCTTCAATTAATTATTTAAAAAAATATCTCATACAGTTAGGGAAAATAGTAAAAAGATCAATATGTCATTTCTTACTAAATACTCATATTTGTCTAATTACTCAAAACTAATATAGATTAAAAAAATATTTCAAAACTAAGTAATTTGTAATGAACCTAATACTGTGAACATAGTTGTAGGGACAACAAAGAGTTTGATATTCAAACTTTTTAAATACATATATTATTACATTTAATCAGCAAAATATGAAATTTAAATTCTACAAAACATAATTTGTTAAAAAGTAAAATTTTAAGAATTCTTAATTATATATAGGATTAAAGAAAACATAGAATTATGTAAGTTATGGGAAATTGTAAAGATATTTCAACCTACCTGAATTTAACACCTTAGCTTTCTAACTTCTGATTACAAAGTTTCACAATCCAAGTAAATGTAGCCGAGAGATCGTTTTTTTTTTAATTGTTTTCGATTTTTGGATAAACTACTGAAGTGAGCGAAATGTACGAACAGTGTCTGCCGTCTTTGGTGGTAAGTAAACTCTCATATCGGCCTTAATAAGAAACAAATACAGCGCGTGCTTAACAAGGAATAGCCTCCTCTACAAAGTGTTTATTTTTAATCCACTTGTGATAAATCACGCCTTTTGCTAGCCTGTTCGGATGAGTGTGCTATTGCAAGAGTAAATCAATATTCTAGAACTTGAAGGAAAATTTCATTCTGTTACTAATAAGGTTATCTGATCATTTGACGTATTCGAAAAAAATAGGATTTAGGGAGAGTAAGAACTACAACCTATACATAAATTGTTTCTTAAAATAATTTATAGACATTTCTGTCTGTTGACAGAAATATTAATGATTCTATCTCTTTACCCAAAAACTACTTTTTAATTTCTGGTAAGAAAGTAAACGATGAAATATAATATAGTCTTAGTTAACAATTCATTGTATCATTCAAATGATATTTTTGATTCGCGCTAATTTACATTATTATATTATATTTATTTTAACATAGCTATCTGAGAATTTTCTGTTCAAACAGAATGCTGAGTTTAAATGAATAAAACTTTCTTTAATTACTGATTTTCTTCGCATTATACGGACAATAAAATATTCATTCTGTAGACTTTAAAATAATAAGACAAAATGTCTGTCCACATACATTTGCAATGTCTCCTTTTTCATGATACATTTTTCTCTATCTCGAATTGTCCACAAACCAGAAAAATTTTGCCAAATTTAAAATTTTAACATACGTAAGAAAAAATTTTTTAATAAAATATTATTTTTTTAAATCTAAATAAAGTTTTGTTTTAAATTTTCAACCTATTTTCAATTTATAAACAAAGGAAAATTATCAAAAATATTTTTTTTCGTAGATTGTATAATATTACGAGAAAGAATCTCACCACTCACATGGATTGTCTCATTAACCGAGATATCTTTTTATTTGTCTCGGACCATCAACAAATCCTTGGTAAAAGTGGTCTTTCCCTATTAAGCTTATAGAGATTATTTGGGAGCTCTTACTCAACACACACTGGACTGAGATTAGTTGTAATCAGAGCCCTGAATATATGTTTATGCGGTTTAAAGACTCGTCTGTTACTTCCGCAACCTTATTCAAATCGCATTTGTCGTAACTGATTAGATTAATGAGTATTATCTTTCTCTCTCTCTCCCTCATATTAATCGTCTGATAATCCTACAAATGGGAGTACTATTAGTTCGAATATTTCGTCTAATTAGAAGCGTAATGTACTTCGCTCTGGAATTTCTATTGAAATTTAATCATGTGTAATTATTGATTAAAGTATTTTACTACAATAAAATATCTGTGTCATATGTTCATTATTTCACAATCCTTTGTATATTACAAATCATTACGGGAAAAACCTTTACAATATAGTTTTAATTAAAATTTAGTAAATAAAAGCAACAGTAAGACTCCGCCTAGCACTCGGTATGTATTTTTAGAAAACAATCGATAAAGAAAACTGCGTTGAAAGAGTTTATTTCAACACATAGTAAATAAATACAATGACAAAAATAGGTAAACTTTAAATTTAAGTTATTTTATATTAATTTTCACAGCATAATATATGTTACATAGCACATAATAATGCACACTGAAATATAAAATTTATTTTTGAAAAGGAAAGTCCTGGTTCTTTTTACCTTAACAGAAGAATATGTAGAGCATTTGATAAGCAAAAAACATTGATTTCTTATTTTTTGTGATAGCCCGCATTGCGAAAGCGAATAACCTAATTTACAAAGCAATCACTTGCAAATGTGTAAGTTTGACATTTTCCGTAGGTACACTAAACTCGTATAAGTATTGTATATTTCATGCATAATATTATGAACATGATAAAAAGTGTTATCAGATTACAATGTTTATATATACCACTCCTTTTTCTTCTCCGTTTAGTCTTTATGGTAGGGTCAATAGGTTCATATAATAAATTAATTTATAACTAAACTAATAAGAAGCATGATGACTTAAGATTAGAAAATACAAACTAAAATTTATCAAAACAAAAAGGCCATCTTATTTTTAATCTGCATTAATCGAGGAAGAGATAAACAAACTCTTATACATATTTTGATACCATAATCTTTTGTACTTCATAGTAACCCAAACAAAATTTAACTAGAATCATTCCTACTACGCTAAATTTTAATTTATAAATTTTTTTCCATCAGCATCTAACCGTCGTTTAATTTTTGGTATTTAAAAGAAAAAATCTCTTCTTACTTACACACGCAATTAAAGTTCTCAAACCGGTTACATTACACGAACTGTTGTATATAGTTACCAAACTAAAAATCTATTAGTTATTAGCTATCTGTAATTTACCATGATTCTAAAATGCAAAAATAACAATATCTAAAAATGTAGTGAAAACTTCATAGATTTCGTAATTGTAAGGTATTTTTGACAGTGCACTATTAGAAACAATATGCGTATCCTGTTTTATTATATTTTTAGATGTAAAATATGTATCTTAAATTATCTTAAAAAATGGAAAATAACTCGATAGTTATGAACTCCATGATTGTCATTGATTAATATAGTTCACCAAAAGAAATCTTAATTTTTTTGTTTTCATTTTAGCGGTGTGAAATTCATTTTTTTTACTAAAACAATTTCATCTGTTTGCTTTACCGATGGCAGCAAAATTAATAACCATATTGGCTTTGAATTTGTAATTTTTAATAACGGTATTGAAGTCGAATATCATGGATTCAAAATTTTCGTGATGAATGCGTATTTTTATTGCCATTTTAAGCATTTACCATACAATCAAATGCATCATGCAGAGTAAAGGTGTTTCTAAGTAATTGATTTGTTTGGATTCCTTTTCTTCCATAGAAACTCTAAAATGTATTTCATCTTACAATAATGTCATCATAGAAATTCCGAATAATTTTAAAATTAATAAATACATGGTTATACTTAATTCCTTCGCTTTTGTTTATGACAATGTTGGAATTTTCGGAAATAAAAGGGCTGATTTCTTGGCTAATCAGCCCTTTCTGCAGCCAAACGAGATATTGATTTCTCACTTAGTATTCCCAAATCCTTCTATTAGAAAAACTCTGAAGAAAATGGCTCGCTCTGGAACAATTTTCAACATTCAATCAGCTCATTCTTTATTGACAAAGTAGTATTTCCTAACCATTCCATATAAACTGAAGTGCAATCCTTTTTATGCAAATTTTAAAATCTCTCAGTTTCTTTCTGATTATGGTAATTTTAAAGTATGCTGTAACAGATATAAAATGTGGCCTTCTTAATTTTGTGAATGTAGTGCTAGTGGTGAGCAAAGTATTGAATATCATACTCTTTTTTCATCAAAATTAAATAAAGAAAAATATACTTGAAATTCAAATTGCGTTCTCTTAGATTCAACAAGCTTCCTAATTTTTCCAGCTCTTTTCCTGTAAAACAGAGTTCGCATCATTTTTTTGTAGCTTTATTGATTCATTTTGTAACTTAACTAATTCATTCTTTTAACAATGATTTTTTTGTAACTTCATTTATTTTATTTTGTAACTTCTGTTTTGTAATCTCTCATTTCGTTTATTTGCTGATTTCTGTAAACCCAATGGGGTATTTGGTTATTATTTTATCTATTTATAATAAAAAAAATAAATATTTAATTAATAAACCATTAAACATTAAATTTATTTTATACGACTACTTAATGAAATTTTGTGCAATATTGTTATAACATTTATATGACACTAACTGCAATGGTGTTATTATAACAACAATCGTGAGCTATAATTGTTCAATAAAATGTTTTCCACAATATTCAAAAATGTCATTAACATTTTTATAAATTAAAATTAACTTTAAAAAAAGTGCTTGCAGAAGTAAAATTTCCTCCAGTCATTAAATAATGAAAACGCGATTTCAATACATAAATTTATTTTAAGGTAATTAAGAAATATATGTAAAAAAATTAAAGTTTAAATATTTTCAAACACTTTCGTTTATGCCATCACAACTAACATGAAGAACAACTACGAATCTTTTTTATATCACACTACATAGACATGTTTATTTTATTCTTTTGATATTTAGGATTGGAGAAAAAACTTATTTGTTCTTTGTAAGCAAACCTACATTTTTAATAAAATCTCCGTCTTCATACCATCCACTTTATTTTTGCTCCGAAATGTTCATCTATTGGTACATCGTGCTGGTACAAAAGAATTCCATCCCCCAACAACTTCCATCTTTCTCCAAACAATTTTGAAAATTGAACTTGAAATACAACGATAACAAAAAAAACCCTATTATGTCTTTTGTGATTCTGAGATACATCCTATTCCAAGAAGAGCCAAATAATCGATATGAGTTACAGGATCTATTCTTTATGAGAGAAGATTTTGCCATGTCGCTTCAAAATATCTGGAAATGATTGGTCTGTATTTTAGGGTCTCGCCCTCCCTCAGGAGCCACTGTAAGTTTTTATGTGAGCAACAAAAGTTCTTTTTCTCCCCCCATTGATCCACGTAAGAGAGGGCAAACATTATGAGTCCTAACTCTAGTGTACAAAAAAGTCACGCGCATATAAAGAAGAAAAGAATTTCGCAGGGATTGATGGATATCCTCTTTGTTCGTATGTGAAAATTCGCATCTGACATGTGTATCTTACTTTTTGAATTGAATTATTTGCTGTTCTTTTCGCCAAGGCATTTTTTTCGCCTTCTTTAAAATTTTTGAAAATTGAATAAAAAGTGAAGCTCGAAATCATCTATCATTTATTTTTAATTAATTATTTTATATTCGTATCGAATTCATTTTTAGTTTTATAACAGATATGAGTCGAATTGCAAGCCATGAAACAATGAAACGATTTAAAGCAATAATGTAACAAGCTTTAATTCAAAGTTTCAATAGTTTTTACAGCATAACTCATTTAAATATAAGATACTGTCTTATTCTAAACAATAATTGATCCTTCACGTTGAATTTACCTTAACATAAAGCTCCCTCCTCTACATAAGTTCGTATGATTGTATGAGGAGATGAAATGTCATGATATCGAATGGAAATGTTCAAAACCATAAATTTATGATTTCAGCGTAAGATACTAAAAAAAATCTGTTTTCACAGTTATATGGGATGCTGCACTTCGGTGTAAAAAAATAAGTGCAAAAGTGATCTCAGAGTTTTTGTTCGTTTGCTTACAATTAGCTATTCAGCGTTTCTTAGCAAGAAAATCAAACAAAAATTTGAAGTGAAGTCATATTAAAGTATTACTGAATGCAAAATTTAAAAAAAGGCATGCGAGTAAATTACATACTATTATATTCATAAAATGTTTTTAAGAAATGAAATGCATTATTTGATTTTGTGTTGTCTAAAAGTGGGAACGTTAGAAGAGTTGAGTTCGTTCGAAGAAGCATGAAAATTATTCCCAGCTTCAGTCAGTAACGAAAATGATACTTTCAATTCAATTACGCTACTATGCGTCAATATATATATATATATATATATATATATATATATATATATATATATATATATATATATATATATATATATATTAGGTGTGAACTAACGGCTATTTTCCTTAAGATTGTCCAATATCATACAAAGCTAATTCCTTACAACAACAACAAATTAGTTACAAAGCACAAAACTGTATGAATATCCCGTATCCTTTATTGAATAGTTTTGACATTGCGTTATTAATTTATTAACTTAACCAATGAATCACATGAATAAATACGAACATCATTAAAAGGAAATACTTGAAATGAAGGAACGGCAAATCTGCAATTTATGGAACACGCTTCAAATATCCTACGAAACTTTCGAATTCTTCTGATTCACTATTATAAATATTCCAGTAAGCAGTAAAATAAAACATTTAAGCTGAAAAAGCATTTTTAACCTAAAGTAAAATCTAGGGAAAAAAATGTCTGTGTTTTTTTTTTTTTTTTTTTCATGTAAAAAATTTCTACATATTACTCGAAACAATACACACAAAACGTTATCTAGCTGACCAAAAATACTTCCTAATGAGTGTAAATCTGAAAGACACAAACTTTTACACTGAAACGTAAGAATATATATATATATATATATTGACAGAATGAAAGTAAGAAATCAAAAGAAAAACCATTTATCAAGTAGGGTAGAAAAATTACATAACAAAAATACAATGTACAAAGTATCTTAAGTAATTAATGTGAAAAAAAGTTTAAACCATCCACGCAAGAACCATCAATTAAAAGATCACGCAAAGCCTGCTTACTTTTATACGACAATTAAATCCGTAGAGAAAATAATTATTTTCCTTCACGACACTCTGAAACTGAAAGATACAATTTACACTAATTCTAAAAATTAAGACAGGAGATAAAACTATTTTGTTATAAAGTAAATAAATCTAAGTAATAAAAGTATCGAATTATGAAAATTTAAGAAGATGTTATCAATCTTGATGCATAGAGATATTATCTCCAGTGAAAACTTCAAATGACTTCTGATGAAAAGATATATATTAAGTTATAGAAAATAAGTAAAATTTTAATAACAGATTTAACAATATATATATATATATATATATATATATATATACAACATTCATTTTAATTAGGGAAAAACTAATGTGTTGATTTTCGTTCCACTGTATCATTAATAAATCTATTTATATGAATAAATCTTTACAATCATTACAGGAAAATGTACAACACATTCTGCAATTTACTCAGATAAAAAATTTATTTATCGATGTTTTTTTTTTAAAAAAAATAACATAATAAGTGCTTAGATAAACTACAACCACATTTTTTTCAAGAATTTATTAGTTTTATTACAGTCGCACTAAAAGATCTATTTTGTCGATAGACCTCGTAATTTTGAGCCTAGGTGAAGTGACGAGGAAGAAACATGAAATAAACCTCTCGGTACTAACTTCTACTCCTCTCAAATGGTAACTTTGAGCCTCAACAGATTTAACATGCATCAACCCTGGCTACACGACGATGTTTTTAGTCGCATTAAGTCTCGAACCTACGACTCGTTGAAAACCGCCAGCAATGAGTCCGTCACCATGACCACTAGGCTACCACAATATACGTATACAGATCGTTTTCCTCTAAGCAAAGTATTTAAAATTTGTAAAGTTAGTAGATTATTTTTTGGACTCTCATCTACCTGCCACTTTGAATTTGTGAGTAAAATATTACTCTTTTTGAATTTAAACTTAATTTTATACAACAAGATTGTTCTTTTTAATACAATAAAGTGCATAATATAGAAGATTTCTGTTTAATTGTCTTTTCATTTCAATCTTTGTAATTATTTTTGGATTAATTTTATACGTCTTCTCAGATGTCTAAAAGATGTTTAGAAATGTTTGCTAAAATTGAAAGGAAATTAAAAACCAAATATATACTTCCCTTAATTTTTATTATTTTGGGTTTATTTTGTTAAGTTCAACTAAATTTAATAATTGATAAATTACGAAGATAAGTAGGAATTCCATAGAATGTTACGCTTAAATTTTAAAATTTCTGTTAGATGGGAGCCTGAAACAACAGTGAACGCAACAAGAATTTAAAACTGCTAATTATTTTGATAATAACAATTGATTATATCAAACTACTCCGTTACATTTTTCTTTCTGATTCAAACACAAAATTAAAATTATTTCCATTCCACACGTGGAGTGAAGCACAAAATGTCTCTTAACACACAACAGCATTATTACAATAAAGGTTATGTTTCCAACACATCCAAACAATTAGGAACTTACAGAATAATATCTTTATTTACACGCTGTCATGGTTTGATTACTCTCCTTTTTTTGTTTCAATTTTTACCTCCAACTAAGAAGGAAAAAGAGACTAATGACGCATCAAAAAGTAAAAGGACCAGATTGCCTCCGAATGAACGTCAATGATTGGTCTACTAAGATCCAATCATTCATGTCCCAACGTTCATTAAGAGACGGATCCGAAAAATATCAGTAATGGCAGAAATGACAATTTCCGTTAAAGCAGACCACAGTACGTGAGCAACCCAGTACTATTTGTTCTCATTTCATGCTTTTAATCGAGTTTACACGACCTTCTCCCTTTGCCTTTAGTGTCATTTGTTCTTTTTTACCCAGCGACACAATTTCTTTTGTTGCGAGAAAAAAGAAGTAATGGCGTATCGCGGGAAAAACTACAATCCAGAAGGAAAAGAAGGGAATAGAAGTGGAAATACTTTGTTGAAGAGTTAACTCTATAAGCTTTTGTCTTCTTCCGGTAATTCTGCTTTCCGTTATCATCAATTGACTGAACTGGAATTATTTATCGGCTTATTCGAGTCTAGAGAAATATTTAGAATTATCAGTGATATAGGATTAGTGATTCTGTTTAGGTAGATTTAATACAAATGTTTTTGTTAACATTAGAAATATATTTTGGGAAAGGAGAAATATTTAGGAAAAATATTGAAATTGAGAAATATTTAGGAAGGAAACTTTATAGCTACATGAAATAAGAAAATTAGTCTGTTTCTGAAGAACATTTTATCTACCAAAGGCTTTTAAAACATTTAACACTGATACTATATAAAATTTAAAAAAAAAGCTTCACATAAAAAAATGAATTTTTCGTAAAAATTTATTATATACAAGTATAATGAGAGCCCTCAAATTGTTAATCATTATTATAAATGTATCCATTTTTTTTTACTGCAGACATTCTGCACCTTTTCTTGTAGAAATCATATATATTATATGTTACAGTCAAATGTTTCATTACCGAAATAAAAAATTTCACAAGGGTTATTAAATACTTTCTTAGGCATTAGATTTTATTAAATACATCATTATTTTAGTATTAAAATTCCCAAAATTTATTTTTAAACATTTTATTAAATCAATATTAGCTTTTATTATTGAGAATAATTAGCGACTTATTCAATTAAAAAGAATCATTTTAAAAGTCTAAAGAAGCACCTTTTCTTAAATTAATTTAAATATAAGATCACAAAACATATTTACCAACAAAAAAATCACAAATATATAACCAACTAAAGCTGTGTAAAAAGCAAACAAATTGTAATGTTTTCTAAATTTAATAAGCCCCACATATTAAAATTATTCTGTGTTTAATATACAATTGTAGTTATCCTTAACTAAGAAATTTGAAATTTACATTTTTAAGGTCTATCTTCTTTCGAATACTTTTAATCGAATTTTTTAACATATTTTGCTTGAAGTAGTTTTCTGAACAAAACTTTCTAAGGTTCATCTTAAAGTAGAACGGATGCAATTTATAATTGAATTACTCATGAAGTGTACAGAATCAAAATGAAACAAATTGAAATCATGAAAATTCAAAAGAAATACTCATATACGTTGATTTGAAACATTTTCTTTTTTTATGACCCAGCAATCTTAAAAAGTCTTTTTTTCATTTGAAAGATAAAAAACTCATAAAAATTCATAAACTCATAAAACTCATAATTTTAAAATATAGATTTTTAGTTACATTATGTATATAAACATTCAAATTTCTTTACAAAATTTAACTAAACTATTTACAATAATTTATTCATTAAATTCCCAAAGAGGCTTCTTTTTTGTTACATATAATCTAACATATCTTCTCTAATTTAATATGTTATATTACTGATGCTAAAACGTACAAAATTAAAATTGTATATTCATAAGTATCTGATAAAATAAGTAGTAATGTTTTCTAAGTGTCCAATAAAAAGTACAAAAATATTCTATAAATGAGTAAAAAACTTTAAAAAATAGCTTCTAGATAAGTTAAAAATATATCGATAAAAGTCAAGAGTTTATCAGTTCTCTTCATATAAACAAGATTTTTTTTCTCTCTTTATTTCCAGATCTGATATTATGGAATTGTTCTTAAAATGGTTTAATTAAGATAGTGTGTTCAATTTTGTTTGAAATGTAGTTTAATCCTTTCCGTGACGTTAGAAAATTACCAATGTTTCATGATGAAGTCTGTTTTTAATTTACTTGCTTTATGTTTCACGTCAAGGCTGTCACGCAAACATTGAATCTCCTGTTTTGTTTCTTTGCCAAATTGCTTGCCCAGAATCATTCTCATAGGGGAGATAACTATAATTATAAATTCTACTTGAAAAGCATTCCTCCTAATTCTTACTAATTAATTAGGTGCGTGAAACATAATTCTGATCACAAAAATATTCCCATACACAATTATCGAAAGAATACTTTTAAAAAAATATTTTTAAATAAATATTTACTCAAGTACTTTAGTGTCTCAGAACACAAAGAAAATTATTAAATTTCTGACAAAGTCATTCGATCAATAGTGCATGATTGAATTCGTGCATTTGAAAGTTGCGTAACTAGTTCGCTTCGCGTCAGACATAATTATATAAGGATTATACATCAGGAAATGAACTTCGATAATTTGAAATATACTTATTGATGAATTCATTCACAACTGTTTCGAAAAAATATCTTTATCCGCATACTTCTAAGATGTTTCATTTTTTCTTAATATCTACATGATAGAACCTATAATGTATACTTTTTATATCAATAAAATTGAAAATAGTTGTAAAATCAATTTTTTAATTAGAATCCAATGTATTTCTATTAGTAAGTTAATTATATTCTTATTTGCATATATGATATTTTATTCAAACTTATAAATTAATTAGTTTTTTTTATTAATTTATAAGTAATTAATTTAACCTACTTTTTGTTAAGTTTCTCTATAAATTACATCACTTTTTCTGTTCTCCAAATGAGATCATTTGTTTGTATCGTGAACTGACATTATACAGGGTGTGTCAAAAATATTCATTTGATTTCAAAATATCATATTTTCAAAAATAAGTAACACATGATGATGAGTAATACATGAATACAAAAGAAAACTATGGAAGTCTTACATTATGAAAAACAGATGACCCCTGTGTATTCTTCGAGAAGCCATCACGAAATATCTATTTCAGAAGCTTTCACAGAAACCTCGTAGTTGTGTATCACTCGCAGTGGACCAGATTATTCCATGTTGCTAAACTAACCAACTAAATCACCTGATATGGTCCAGTGTGGTTTCTTCCTTTAGGAGTTTGTAAAAGATAAAGTGTATGCGCCCCCAATACCCACAAATTTATTTGAACTTAAGCAATAGATATCTGCTGTTGTAAAATCATTTGCCACTGACAAGTTATAACGTGATGTGCAGGAATATACATATTTATTTGATATTATACCTGTAACAAAAAAAAGTTATGTCAAACACTTATAAAAATAATTTCTAGAAATATTTTTTCCATTTGCATTCGTGTATTACGTATCAATCTGCGTTGTTTATTTCTGAAAATATGGATTTTGAAGTCGGATGAATCATTTTGAATATAACCCTGTACTTCGAACTCCTTTACAACTCGATTTCTGTAAAAAATGTGTACCGTAGTCATTCTTAAGTTGTATAATTTTACTGCAATCCTGTTAATGAGTTAACAGTTTGTGTTAATAAAAACGATATAACTTTACTGAAATCAACAACTGAGTATATTTAATAGTTAGAATATTTAATAACTTTAGCAGTTCTTATATTCTGCTTTGAATATTGTTTTGTCACATCATGTATTTAAAAATTAAATGATACTCTGCCAACAGCTACAAATAAAGCTCTCAAAGGATTTTAGTAATTATAAGCATTATTTCCGCCACTTGAAAATGTTATGTTCTTTTAATTTTATGCAAACTCATGAGCAATTTATTTTCGCACTGTTACTCGGAATACATTTTCGGCGCTTTAGGCAAGAGTTGTTAGGAAGGAGCTCATAAAATTGAGGCATATAATAACTCATTTAATAATTCTATGGCTAAAGTTTTTGTGTGTTGTATTTGTTGTTGTTTCTAGATTTCATAAATATTTACATTTTGCTGAATTATATATATATATATATATATATATATATATATATATATATATATATATATATATATATTCAAAAATGATTTTCGTATGATAGGTAAATTTTCATAATATTTCAAATAAAATTTTAAATATTCATGATATTTATATTAATATTTCAAATATTCATAATATTCAATTAAATTTTATTGCTTTGTCTTCTATACTGTATCAGAGCTTACATTTATAAATTTGCATCAATAATTTTCACATTAAGTTTACATTTTGAGAGGTTAACTTTTAAGATAAATTAAACAAAATCAATTTTCTTCAATCAATCAAGATAAATTTCAAATCAATTTCAAAGGTATTTTCTATTTTTTAAATAAAATATTAAATAATAATAATTACGAATCTATTGTATATTCATTACATATGGTAGGTTTCCTAGATAGTTAACTTCAGTCTCTTTTCAAACGAATTGAAACAAATTTTTAAAAATATTTATTTTAACATTAATCTTTTGAAGTTAGTAGGTAATTTACTTATTATTAGATAAATTTCTATTTAAAGAAGAGAAAATTTTACTAAAAATGATAAGATAATATTAATTGTAAATATGAATACATTTGTTATTGAAATAATATAATTATTTTGAAACATAAATTATTTTCAATAAAAAGTAACTATTAAAAATTTGATTTTAATAAGTATGTAATGTATTAATTTGGATTTAATTATGGCTCCCAAGAAAATTTAATATTGTTTAATGGTTAATGATTCTGAATAAATAATTAATAGTAGATTTCATACAATTCAAAATTATTATATTTCTGAGCTGCAATTACAATTTGGAAATAAAAAAAATTAGAAATAAAATAATTATTTTATAAAGAGATAAAATATTTGTCACTGCTTAATTCACTTTTAGAATCAAATTTTTTCTAAGTAATTTCCATTGGCAATTTAATTTTCATATAAGGTATTTTTTCGGATTGAGAGAGAAATGCAAATGTATGAAAAATAAAATGGCTTTCCCAATCGTTTACTTTAAGTTATTGTATTTTATCTGCAATGTTTTTTAAAAAGATATAGATGTAGACATCACAGAAATATTATTCATTTTTTAAAAATGCAAATAAATTTCTAGAAACACGAACAAACAATTGAAAGATCCTCATTAGTCAAATTAAATACAAGGTCATTGGCAATCTGAATAGCACGTAAAAAATTGCAACCCTGTAATGCAAATTTCACAACACATCATGATTCATGATTTTTTTTTTATCCAGAAACAGCTTTTACTTAATTTCAAGATTTTTCTTTCAAAAATTTTTTAAAGTATATTTTTAAGTAAAAAATAAATTCAAAAACTTTTGAGTAATTCTTCACTCACACATACAACATACATGTATATATAAAATTCAACCACATTTTTTTCAAATATTAATGTACATTTACATTGAAAGCGATATATTGGAATAGTTCTTTTTATTATCATCCAATCTACATTCCTCATAATTACTTAGATATATACTTAGTAACGGTTTCTTTATTGACGAAAAAGGTGCACATTCTTCTTTGAAAAACATTCATAATTTTAGTTTCTGTCTCAATCGTTTTCCTATTTCACGTTTTATATTTTCTTTACATCCATTAGATGCGTGTCCAATATAAATATTAAATAAGAATTTAAGCGCAATTAACTTAATTCAACATTCATATTTCTTGAATCTTCTAAAAGTCTGTTACAAAGTTATACTGAATACTCGAAAAATGGAATATAAATTGTGCAATTTTTTTTCCTTCGTGAAAGGGGGCTGTATGAAAAAATTTATCTAAATTTTAGAAATCATTTTTAAACGTTCAGTGTAAACAGACTTTTGAGAAGAATTTGGCTTAAAAAATTTTGAATTTGATTTTCTGACTTCCTCTTCATCATTGGATTCATACATTTTAGCTTAAATAAATATTTGCGTAGATTTTTATGTGAGTTAAGTATGAGCTATATCGTAAGGATAACTCAGAAACATGAATTAAAATAGTCAAATAAAGTTCCATGTGGACCTTGGATTTAAAGTTAACAATTTTTTAAAAGAATATATACAGGGGTTGGACAAAAATATGGAAACACCTTTTAAAAAACATGTTTCTTTGCTTAATATGGTGTAGGAAACCCGTTGGCATCCAAAACAGCTTGCAGTCTTCTCGGAATGGATAAATACAGTTCCTGTATATGTGCCAAGGGAATATTATACCATTCTTCCTGCAAAACGGTGGCAAGTTCAGATAACGATGTTGGCGGTGGATAACGAGAACGCACTTTCCGTTCCAATGTAGACCACAAAGGTTCGATAATATTCAGGTCTGGTGACTGTGGTGGCCAGGGGAGATGGGACAAATCCTCCTCGTGCTCAGAAAACCAGTCCTGGACAATGTGAGCTGTGTGAACAGGGGCTTTGTCGTCTTGGAAGACACCAACACCATCGGGGAACAAAGTTTGTACCATGGGATGAACTTGATCTGCCAAAATGTTCACATAAGTCTTGGCAGTCATGTGCCCTGACACAGTTATCATGGGGCCAGCAGAGAACCACGATATGGCTGCCCAAACCATAACAGAACCCCCGCCATGTTTCACTCTTGGCAACAAGCAGTCTGTATTATAGGCTTGAGATGGCGTTCTCCAGACGTAAACTCGGCCAGAAGTGGGAAACAATGTGAAAGAAGACTCGTCAGACCATATTACACGCTTCCACTGCCCTATAGTCCAGGCTTTATGACTTAAACACCACCTTTTCCTGTTACGGGCATTAGCATCACTGATGAGTGGCTTCTCAATTGCAGCACGGCCAGAAATTCCCTGTTTATGAAGCTCCCTTCTAATTGTTTTGGTACTCACAGGGTTCTGTAACACAACATTCATTTCAGCAGTAACTTTTGCAGCTGTGGTCTTCTTATTTTTCGTCACAATTGCCCTTAATGATCGTCTGTCACGATCACTCAGCACACACTTTCGTCCGCGCTGTGATTTAGCAGATGATGTTTTTCCGCTTTTCAAATATGCGGAATAAATCTTCGATACAGTACCTCTTGAAACACTAAACACCTCAGCTACCTTGCTTACGGAAGCACCTACCATACGTGCTCCAACAATTTGCCCACGTTCGAAGTCTGTTAACTCTGACATAATGCAATGACAACCTCACATAACAGTACTCCGACAACAACTGAACTGTTTAGCACATTTACGAAGTTGTATAGGTGGCGTTAGTAGTCAAAAACGCCAGCGCCACCTACATATTTCATTTAAATCAATCTTTCTTTCCAAACATGCATTTTACAAGGTGTTTCCATATTTTTGTTCACCCCCTGTATATATATTCTTAAGCGAAAGTAAATTTTGAATACTATGCAGAGCAAATCATCTTTTTAAGCAATAATTTACAAAATAGTTTGTTTTTTCTTGTACATTTACATATTTTTTTCTCCTTTTATTATAAAAAACATTTACTCAGACTTTTAATATTGAGTATTTTTTCTTCAAATGAAGAAGATAACTGAACATCTTAGAACGAATCTCATGTAAGCTGATTTTTCTGCTTTTCTGATATATATACACACCAGAACAGCAGAAAAATAAACAAAATAACAAGAAATTAGATAAATTTTTGAAAATTTTTAAAAACTCTCAAGAATTATTTTGAAAATAAAAGAATAAAGACTAATTTATTTAATGTTGTAAAAGGCTTTAGAATGTTAAGCTTGGTTGTTCTAGAATTAGTAGCCTAATTATACCATGAACAAAACATGTTATTAAAAATAGTTATAACATCAAAAAATTAAATTGAAAAAAATTCTGAAAATTTAAATCCAAAAAATAGAATTAACAAAAGTACACAAAAAGCAAAAAAAGTATTTAAAAACCAAATGCCAGAAAAATCAAAAACGAAAATTTAGAATGAGAGACATCAATGTATAACACTCCATGTATAACACTCCATGTGTATTAATGTTACGTATAGTAATATAAAGAAATGCAGACAAACTTATAAATTTACAAAACACAAACAAATTAATTTACGGAAGATAATTCTTCACATTAGATATTCATTAATCAGATATTCATTCATTCCTCACAGTAGATCGCCTTATTTCAAGTTATAAAAATTCTTGAAAAAGCATAAGACATGAGTCAAAATGCTGCTACATAACTAAACACCAACTAAATTCCTAAGTGGAGTAATATTTTTAGGAGTTGCTGAAATTTTTTCAAATCCTTAGCTCTAAAAAATTTTGAATATTATTTTAATGCCAACACTAAAATCTAGAAATACCAAATCAAAAATCAAAGGCAGGTACAACTACTAAGAATATTGAAATAAAAATTGTTACTAAAAACTTACAAAACCAAAAATTATTATAACACCAAAAATATGAATTGAAAATATTCTGAAAATTTAAATCGAAAATATACAAATTAATAAGAAAAGCACGCAAAAATCATTGAAAACCAAAAATTAAAAAAATAATAATAAAGAAAACTTAACTATAAAACTTCATATGTAACAATATTATATGTATATGTATATATATATATATATAATCTTTTTAATAATCTTATTAGATATAAATCAATATTAAATGTTAAATTCTTACAAATAAAAACTGTAATAAACACTAATTAAATTTAAATAAAAATAATGAAATAATTTTAATTACTGATTTTTGACGGTATTTTTTAACTTATAAAAGTACTCAAGAACGTAAACTAACGTTTTTACTAATTTAATTTTCCTTTCCATTTTTGCTATGCATCGTAAAGCACTGTTGTTCTGTTATAGAATTCTAATCGAAATTATTCTATCGACTGAACTTTAAGTACTTCCCTGCAGGCAATTAGGGTGAGATAGTTATTATACTCCCTTTATTGATTTTATTCCTCCTTATCCTGAATTTTGAAGTTTATTATTCGGTCGTTTGGATCATTTGCCATCATCCAATTGCTCTTGAGAGAGAAATTTCTGAGCTTATTCAGCAGATTTCCCGCAAGATTGCTTAACTGGTTTGATGTGATCAAAATAATCTTCAATGAATTATTAAAGCCACGAAGAATGACGATTCATGAATGTTACAACTCAAAGTAACTGCATGACCTGAAGATATGTCATTACACTGAATAGTTTTAAAAAATGAATATAAGTGACTCAAATATTTTTAATATTTGTTAGCTTAGATTGAAAATATCACCAATTTTGTCACACTTTGAGTAAAGTTAATCAAAATTTTTTATTAAATTTAATATAAAAGACTTGATTGTAAATCTATTAAAATTGTGTGTAAAATTAAAATGAAGTAAAGTTTTTCATTGGAATAATACTTTTTCATTTTCTTATTGACAGAGAAATCTTTACAAACATATTAACTGATTATATTTTCAAAATTTCATTTTCGGATCCGACGTGCACAATCAAAATGAAATGTTTTTATTCGTACAACTAAATTGTAAATATATTCATATCACATTTGTTATAGATTTTTTTCCTCTTCATATTGCATGTGTTTTATGTCTATTTCTGTCTTCAGAAATAGTTGTTTTACAGTAATATTAACTTTGAAAAAATATATAAATGTTTCTTCTATATTAGAACTATTTTAAAAACAAGATTCAAACAATTTTTATCTTATCTATACTTAACACATATATCGTACATTAATAAAACTTTATTGTTCAAATAACAAAGACTACACTAAGTTATACTTCTTTTATTTAATTTATCCTCATAATAATGTCTCTAATACGTTAATAACAGAGACGATAATTCAAAGTTATTGAGTATCACTTGTATTTATAATTATTGCATTTTTGAAAGAAGTATTGGAAAAAATAAAAATTTATTTATAGAAATAAGGATTTTACATAAAGCGAAAAGCATCTGCACACAGTAAGAGATAAATATGGTTACACATGTATTTAATGAAATCGAATGATCATAATTATTTATATGTAAATAAATTCACTAGCACAAATTTGTTCGATATTATAAAGTACTTATTCGGAAAAAGTAAATCACGAAGATATTATGCATAATGTCATTTTCTTATATATAAATTTATTTTCTGTTCTTATTTCTGTGCAATTTTTATTCAGTTTCAAAATCAATTAGTTATAAAAATTAAAATATTGTAATATCAGGCATCCAAATATATTATTGAAATATTTTTTGTATTAATATTCAAGAACATTTTAGTTCTTCTATATTTCTAAAAGATAGTTTCGTTAAGTATTTTATTTTAAATCTGCATCTTTTCATGCCTTATTTTTAAATGTCGATTTTTGTATCTTTTTTTCCTTCTTCCGAAAAATACTTGTAATAATTTAAACTATCAAAAAGTGAGTCCCATACATTTCTAATAAATAAGAAAATTTCAATTACTTAACTCGAATTGCTGCTGCAGTTGTTATAAAAAAGATTTTATAACAACTGCATTTTTTTTATTTTATGCTTCGATGTCAGTTTAAGGTATTTTAAGCAGAGTTTCAACAAAGTAATACCTATATACATTACTGTCCATTAAATTTGTTACACCAAGAAAAAATGTAAATAACAAAAGGATATTTAAGTGACAAATATATTATACTAGAAATAACAATTAATTGAACTTTCAAGAAATTTGGAAGCCTAGATCGTGAAAAGTCAGTACCCGGAATAACCACCCTTTGGCAGGAATAGCACTACTTATACGCCTGGGCATTGAATCAAACAGAGATTGGATAGCATGTACAGGTAAAATTGTCCATGGAGCTTCAACACGATGCCACAGTTCATCGACTGTACTGACTGATTTATGGTGACGAATCAGTTGCTCGGCAACCATTGATTAAATATTTTCTATTGGTGAAGGATCTGGAGAACGTGCTGTCCAAGGCAGCAGCCGAATATTTCCTGTATCAAGGAAAGTTCGTAAAATAACGCAAAAATGCGTCACCTATGGATGATGGCGATTATGTCGAAGTCGAGTGCAAGCTGGCCTGATGCCGCCAAACGCGGATGCAACTATCATAATGCTATACACAGAAACCAGATTCGTCTGACTGTCACCCCATTGTTACGTCCAGGTTCGACGTTGATCACACCATTGAAGGTGCTCTTGTCTGTCTTTGATGTATCATTAATGGTAGCCGAAGCCATGGTTGCCGTTCTGATAGTCCAAGGCACTACAAAAGTCATTGAACTGTTCGTGTAGACATTTGTTTTTTCACATACAATCACATTTCTTTCTTTCCATTGCGGCCATGCAGGTAATATGTCTGTCTTCTCAGATGCTATTGATAAAGGATCTTTGAGATCCTGCACGGCGTTTCGTATGGCCATCCTGAACTCATCGATTTCATATTCTGCAGACAGTAATTGGATCTGGACAGACGCGAGCAAGAATAATGCAATAGGATAGACCGCAATCCCGGTAGGCTACAATTCGTCCTCTATCAAAGTCAGAAACATGCTGTAAAGCAATTCTCCTTCTTAAACGGGGCATCCCAACAGCGTTCAACAGGCAACAAATTTCAAATGTAATATGAGTATGAGAAACCTTATGTACAATTTTATTTTCATGTACGCATTGTAGATGTCACTACCCGAGCTTTCTTTTTATTAATACATTGAAAAGCTAATAATTTGCATATCACAGCATCTCGAGTAGGTTTCACATGTGTAGCATATAGAATTCATAATGTAGCAATTTTAAATGCAAGTAGAATAGGTTTAAACCCCAACTTATGCACATTTTCTACTGATAAGATTTTTATAGAAGTTTTTGATGAAAACATCGAAAACCAAAGTGAATCAAAAATAATTTTACTAAATATATTCTTATTTTTTACGAGAAAAATGAATTTTATGCATATTTTTTCACTTTTAGCTAATAAATTTTCTTTCACAAATAAAAGAAAAATCTATATCTCCCAAACTTTTACTGTTTTTTACATATACGGAAAATCAAGGATAAAAAAAGAAAATCAATGAATTTCTTACCCATCAGTTTTAATGAAAGCTCCGAAGCATAAAAGTATTATTGCATAAAAGTATTTTTTTGATTTGTGCATCTTTCGAAAATTTGGTTTTATTGTAAAAAAAACTTTTTGTTGCTTTCGTTTTTAAGTATTTTAAATTCAATATCTTAGAAATTTATATTCATTTCAAATTTTTCAAACATCGATTTTGATTTTATAGCCAGAACTATATGTGTGATAAAAGCGATGCCAGGCATTTTTGTATCATTAAAGCAATGAAAATAACTTAAACTAAATAAAAACAAAACTTTATCTTTTTCACATTTGCAACACATAAGAGTACACACAGTAGCTCTAACATAAGCTTTGGTTTCATACTAAATATGAAATAAAATGTACATTTAATTATCTAATAAATAGTTAAAATGGTATTTTGAAATTTCTGAATATTTTCACCAATCCGTCTACTCCAACTGCTCTCAAATCTCAGAGACAGGGAATTTATTAACAGATTATTTGGAATCTCAGTTTCGAGGACCTGGCATTCCATTTCTGAAGTGAACTTGAGATACATGGTGAATTCCATCAAGAGAACCTGATTTATTTCCTTCTCAACGCATCCTCACCTTGGAATTTCGCTTGTCAACCCGAGTATCATGTTAACGAGTTTGCGCAAATGCTAAGTTTCTAAATCTTTATCGCATGGATTCGACTATCAGTCAGCAAAGCAATTTGCATTCTGCATCTACTCTCATCTTTCAGTTGCAGTTAGAGCATGACCGAAGAGAATCAGCTGTGGACTATCGATTGGATCTAATGTGTGTGTTAGGGGGTTCGTCGGGATATTGTCTTATCATTCGTATTGAATTTAAGTTACATTTTTTTGTTAAAATTAGTTAAAAGCATTTGAGATGTAATAATTGTTCATATTAGTTGAAGACAAGATATATGTTCCCATTAGTTTTGTCTCAAATTTCTTACTTAAGTCGTTATATTCATGTTTAAACATCAAATATGTAGATAGAGGACGCATAATATAATAATCATATTTGAAAACTGTGAATAAGAAAAAAATTACCGTTTTGGTTTACTGTATAAATATATTACACAGATAGTATTATTGATTGCCAAAGAGTACTTATAGTAATGTCGAGATCCATGTCCTACTGATTATTACATTGAATTTGAGACTTAATTTGTGTAAAAAAATCGTTTTTGTTAAAATGTAGATTTAAACATTGTTAAGATAGGAGTCTATATTAATTTTGTCTGCCTTTACAGATTGAAATTGCCTTCCTAATTTTACTGGTGCAATTACTTAGATTGGTGGTATATCAGGGTAAATTTTGAATAATTGTTAAATTTGACAGTCTTACATTTATGCTGTAAACAGCTTGTCCAAATCCGAAGTGCCTTGCTGTAATGAGCCAGTCTTGACTTAGACTGATACTGAAACTAACACTTAAAATTTATAATAATATAAGTATTTTACGGAAAACTATTATTATAAAAATTCTGTTCTGAAAAGTTCGAAAATATTAGCATACATTATTAGTTATAATATTGGCTTATGTTAATAGTTCTGATTGTGAAAATGGTTTTATAATTGATTTTGTGTTGCTTGAGATTTAAAATACTGCAGATGAATTAGATAGCACACAATATCTAACGTTTTTTTTTTAATTATTTTTTGCTTTTGCTTAGAGTATATGTTTTCAATGTAAGACTGACATCAAATTTTATTCACAACTCAAAATTATTCAACAGTTCTGATATACTGATAAGTCTAATAATTTAAAATTATAATATGTTTTATTAAATATTTACTCTAAAATTTTGAAACCACTTCCTTACAAAATTGTTAAAATTACTTTGTTTGAAAAGAAAATTAATAGAGGAAAAGTCAAACCAATAAAAATTAAACATTTAACAGAACAGGTTAATTAAATAATGTAAAGTATTATTGTATTATTTTTTGTTGTTGTTGAAACATCATTTTTACATATTGATTTAATTTAAGTTAAGGTTAAGGTTTGCAATTAGAAATAGTTCTTACTCTGAAGTCATCTTTAGTCAATATTTACTTCTATTAAATAATCTTAAATAATCTAAACCCGCACATTTTGGCATATTTTCACTAGTTTGATAAAGATTTGTATTACAAATTAGTCCGTTAATTTTATGAAAAATTTACACTCATATTACGTGATTAGTTCTCTTGTATTTGAAACAAGATCTTCAACATAACCAATTTTGTCTTGTCTTTAGATTGAAATCAATATATAGTGCTAGAGATTAGTTTTGTTAAATAAAGTCTGGAAAGTTAGCAGAATTTCTAGAAAAGATACAGTTATGTTATGCTTTAATTAACTTTCTGTTTCATATTGTTCTGCTTATATTATTAATTAAGCTTTCTAAAGACAACTTATAATAATATTCTGCTATATCCGACATTTAACAACATTAACAATAGATTTAATTAAACTAACATTTTAAACTCTTTTTAGAAAGCATGTGTATCAAATATAAGATTTAAAATACTTTTATTAAAAAAAACTCAAATTTGACATTTAAAAATTGTTGAAATTACTATGTCTAACAAATATATTTGCTTATACTTGTGATGTTGGGCTATACACGATTTGCTCTTCACTAACCTCGGGGATGTTATAGTAACTTATTCCCAGCCGAAATAAAACGTAAAAATTAAAATTTCTTCCCAACCCAAATGAAACGTGATTAGGTAAAATTGATGAAGGTAGAAATCAAGTAAATTCATTTAGAGATAAAGATATATAAAAGAAATAAAATTGAAGGAAATGAAGATTGATAGAGAATGACGTCAAGCTTATTTTATATCGTGAGATGTATAAAAACATTTAAATAAATATTTTGGATTGAAGAGATTCTTAGTGTAAGTACTAAGCTGTGAATCCACAGTAAGTAAAAATTGTTAAATCAATGAGTGATTTGATAAGCGAAGGTTTCATATATATTTAAATCATAATCTAGGCTTGTTGAATTCATTGGGATTTGAGAGAAAGAAAAAACTATCCAAGCTTCATTGATAAATAAATTATTTTATCTTGCTCCTACGTATCTTCATTTCGACTGTAATTATGATTAATTATTTAATTAAATGAATACTGAAGATCAGGCGTAACAACTATATTAGCTTAAATTCAGGGAAAAGTATGTTCCTATTACAAAATTTATATTTTTATTTCTAAAAAAGAATTCATGTAAATCTTCTTTATTCCCGAAGACAACATACATTTTTTTCTATATTCTCCAAGAAACGAGTGGCATTTAAAGCATGGGAAAGCTCTGAAGTTAATTATTTGTAAAGAAGAAACCCCTTTTTTGTAAACAACAATTGGTTCCATGGAATACAAACCTTTTTTCGTATAGTACCTTCCTGGTACGTGATAGACATCTAAAAATATTTTACCTCTTCTCCTGCTTACTTGACCTTTACAAGACGAGCAATGTAAAAGACTAGGAAAAGAATATATTATTCAGCACGTCTACGACAAACAATAAAAAACGTTTCTTTCGACAGAAAAGTGTTGAAATATTCCAACATGTGCGTTTGAATATAGTTCATTGTATTGGATCTAATATGTCTTAAAATAAATGCTTGAAATGTGAAATTTTATGTATTAAGAATGTAACACAAAGTTGAAAAGAAGATACAAATTCAAAGAATAGTTACTTGATGAATAGATATTCTCTTAAAATATAATATAAGAAAATGTTTTCACTAGATATACTAAAATAAAGTTATTAATATTAGTTCTAACTTGGGATTTGAAAATCAAACAAAATACTATTTTAACTGAAAAATCTATGTACATAAAAATATTTGCGCCTCCTTTATCAATTAAATTCTTTTTTAAAAAATTTATGTAGGACAATATAGTTGTTTATAAATGTTTAATATTATTTGCTTACAATTTATATAATTAATGAAGAAAAAATGTAAATAACTTATTTCTTATAAAACATTATAAGCTCACACACATATTTGATGTTTAATTTTAAACATATCAAAGAGAAAATTTCAATCTTTGTGAGTACTCTATTGTTTTTATTACGTCATGCTTCATAAATTCTTTCCATTATCTCTATTCCTTTTTTAGCAAGGCCATATTCATTATCCAAAGTTTTTTTAAATTGGTAAGAACTAAAAATATAGATGCATCTTTCAATTTTCTTACATAAGATCCCTCACTAAGCAATCCAAATAGGAACCAATGATGAACTAGATGAAGGAAGTTTAACTGAGTTGAGATCGTGCTCAGGAGATACTGAAATTCTGTTTATTAGTCGTTGACATTGATGAGTTGAGTCAATATGAATTATATTTTGTAGAAGTTGAAACTTGCATAATAATTATCTCGTACATAATTTATATATTATGTTCACCTCAAATAGAAACATCGTTATTGAATAAAATAATAATTATTTCTTGGTCTGGTTTCAAATGAGTCCTTATTTGAACCTAGATATATTTAAAAGTAACTAATATCAAGATTTTAAGGGACCTTGTATTTTAAACCTTTATAAGACTTTAAAAATGCACGAACTTTATATTTTCAAAATACATTGGTTTCTTGTATCAAAAATGTAAACAAGGAAAATAAGAATAGGAAAAATTAATCCTATAATGTATCAATACTTTACGGATGTATCTAAAACTTATTTGTTAAGAAACTTTATAAGATATTTTAATTGATAGTTATGTAACAACTCTTCTGTGAAGCTGTCTGCACAACATTGTAAACCAATTTACCATTCTCTAGTGTATACAATAGTTTATTTAACCAGCACTGTATCTCTGAGATTCATTTTGGGATATTAATAATTATAAATAATAACAAAGAAATAACAAAAATAATCAATGAATAATTTAACTACATTCACATCGTTATATTCAAAACTTTTCTGATGTTAATAAAATGTTACAATTCTGATAAATCCTTTTGTAACTAGAACTAAAAATCATATCATATGTAACATCATATTCAGAACGTATAGTACGTAAAATTCATTTAAAATTCCTACAATGTAAATTAATGTATAACATAATATAATAAATGTCCTGTGTAACATTGTATTGTATTCATATCCCATTTTTATTAATGTACAATATTTACGTATGCATGGAAATTAAAGTAACAAATATTAATATATGCATCAAACTTGGTAAATAATGTTTCTAAAGAAAGGTGTGATTTGGTTTTGATTTTGATTTCGTAAACGTCGCACTAGAAGCAACACGAGGGCTATTGGCAACGGACCTCGTAATTTTGAACCTCGGTCTAGTGACGAGGACGATACCTGAGCTCTTCCCCCTCTCCTAACTTCCACACCACATCCTTGGGAAGACGTGAACCCCGACAGATTTAACGAGCATCAGCCCCGGCTACACGGTAGGTCCTCAGTGACATTTTGGCTCGAACCCAAAAGAAAGATGTGCAATGAAGTTATAATAATCTTTCAGCAGAAAAGTCCATTGTTTTTAGGCTTGAGATTAAGAAAAAATACCTTTTGAATATTTAAATAAAGAGGTAAACACGTACCCACAAAATTATTTTAATTATGAAATTGTATAGAAACAAAAATAAATGAGCATCGAAAAACACAAAAGAAACAAAAAAAATGTAACGCAAATTAGTGAGTTTTTCGCCTACTCCCATTTCTTACTGTATTCTAAATCTTTTATTCAGTGCAAAAGAATAGAAGATTCATAAATGTAGCTTACATTTTTTTCCGAATAAATCAGGTGGTAAACAATCGTTTCGTTCCTCTGATATCAACTCGAAATACCTAAGAAACTTTATCCAGAAATGTGATGATTAAGTATAATCTGATTCTTCTCCATTTTCTCAAGCGTAAGCGAAATTTATTTTCTTTGTTCTTAATTAGTGAGATATGCTGAAAACTTCGTTCGGAATGCAAATGAAGTAATCAATAGAGTCTCGTTCTAATTGCTTTAACAAGAAAGACGAAAGAATTATATATGCGTATTGATTCTTTTACAGAACCTTTTAATTACTAACTTCTTTATAACAGATTTACTTCGGTCATCACGCAATTCATCTTACCAAGCATGTATTTGTTTTAGCTGAGGGGATATTTTAATCATTGTCAAAGCAAATATTACTGCCACGAAAATGTGTATTTTATTTTTAGTTTGTTTACTGATACAGTTATATTTTGGAGCTATTTCTTTTCATCAGTATAAACATAAATTTATAAACTTTACAATAATTTGTGTTGTGTGAAATATGCTTTCAAAAGTTGTAAACAACTAAATATGAGACCTTATAAAGAATTTCTATGTCCCGTTTTCTAGAGAAAAAAAATGAAAAAAAAAATAATAAACTTCTATGGAAGATAATTTAATTCCACTGAATATGCATACTTTTTGATAAATAAAAATAAAGTATCTTGATATTTGTGATGAAATGTTTAAAACTGAAATCAACATTTAAAGTTAAAATGCTGTCATACAGTAATCGTAGAACAGGAAACAAATTTTTTAAATTATCAAAATTTACATAGTATATAATTTAGACTAAAAAGTATTTTTTTAAATCATTTGACGCAATAAATAAGCTTAAAGTGTTACAGCCAACGCAATACTCATTTCATCCTACACTACCTTTAATTTAAATGTAAGGTTCTAACCGGGATCTGAAGAGACGATCATTTTGAGTGGATTGTGTTTGTATCAAGTATACTGTTCGTATATTAAAGAAACAAAGTAATCACGTATAAAGGATCAATTATCTTTTTGTTTCAATCTCTTTTACACAAAATTTTGAATAAAAAGCCGTATTAAAAATTTTCATTCCCCTATAATAATAAATTTCATCAAAAACAAAACTTGCATGAAAATTCCGTTGTTTTTACATCTGCTGATAAATCGTAGAAAAATATTTTATATCTTCTACTTCAAACAGAATAATGTAAGCTATCAATACAAAGTAGTACAATTTTTGTAGTTTAAGTTATTTTGTGTGATTGACACTTTCTTTGCCTGTACTGTATTAATTTTATTTAATAATACATAGTATTTTCTATTAAAAGCCTTTATTAATGATTTTCCAGCAATCCAGAGTTTTCAGAAATCTGGCGTAGCTCTTGTCTGATATCTGCCGAATTACTGAGAGAATACTACAATGATTTTTTTTTTTTAATTTATTAATGTAAAATCAAAGTTCTGTAAAAAAATCATGCAAAAACGTAATCTCTCTCTCTTTCTTTCTTTTCTTTTAACCAAACATTTGCTTCATATATATACTGTTGGAAGCATATCATACGTGTTCTAAACATATTGGTATTCGTTATCATTTTGTGTGAGAAGTAAATGAAAATGGTTTGTTCAATTTAAACTAATTACTATCCAATGAAATGCCTGCTGATATGTTAAAGAAATCTTGACATAATAATAAGCAGAAAGAATGTAACAAATTAATTGAATTATCATGTCTCTACAATTAATCTTTTCATAACTACTTATATGTGAATATTCATGTGTTTGAATTATATTTTAAGGCATTGTAAGATACATTAGAAAATTGAATTGTTTGCAACTGAAATAATCATTCAGAGGGGAAATTGATGGGTATCAATATATATTTACTGTTCCCTTCTCCCAGCTTAGAATAGACTGTGCTATGTAAACTGTGACAGCGTATGTGCGTGAAGGCTGACGAACTTCTCAGAACAGCTACGTCACTTCTGTCTGGACCTTCAAATGTAAAGCGTTGCTACTGTGTTGTCTTCTATGTATTTGTATTACCTTATATTATTATGTCACTATTAATAATTATGCTATGGTAATCACTGCGTTAATTTCCGATATTTTCGAAGTTTTCTTCCTAACAAATTATGTTATTCCATGAACAAAGATTCCTATTATTATAAAACCCTATTAATAATATTGGGGAAATATCAATCAATTTTTTCTCCTATCTATCAAATCTATCAAAATTTTCAATCTAATTTTACTTTAGAACACTGCCATTACAACAATACCCACTATATTTAAATACATCCATCTAATTTCATGGCTATTTTTTTTCACAAAACTATCCCAAAGGCATTCATTACATGCGCTCTCAAAATACTCTCCATATACAGAAAGTACAAGAAACAACACATGCCATTACGTAACCCAAGCGCGAAAAGAAACATCGCTTCAGCCAGCGTTTCGAACATGCTCAAACCTTTTCAACGATTGCCAAGCACGATTCCTTAAGTCCCAAGAGCATACGGCTTCATCTTTTAACTGCATTCCATTTGGCCACTAGATGTAGTTTCTAATTACCGAATGGCATTTCGGAAACTGTGTTTGTAGGCGAAGTTATTTTTCGAAGCACAATTTCCTCTCTGCTTAATTGTTGTAATTAGTAGTAAAATATATAACCACAGCTCGTTTTTAAAATCGCTTTTGGAATCCTTGCATATCAAAGTCTCTAACGTGGCATTTATTTGTTGTCTAATTTTTTTGCTATCTTCTCCCTCGAGTAATGATATTTTGGTTGAATTGGTTTTACATTTTTAATAGTGATTATTCAGTGTCAGAAAGAAATACAATTATAAGTTATCCATCTAATATATTTTCAGAAAGTGATAATTGTTTTTTTATTTTTTTTTTTATTTTTTTTTTTTTTTTTTTTGTTCCTGATCATACGATATTTTGGCTATTTTTAAAATTCTTTTTTAAATATTTTACACTGTACTCATCCAATAAATAATTTTAGATTAATTTTGTAATCCAGTCATAAGCTATTTCTGAAACTCTGTAATATAATATATTTTATAAAAGGTATTCTAAGCACGTCGCATTCATAGACGTAGTGACAAAAAAATAATTAAACTAAGGAGACGTAACATAGGAAGCTACTTAAATATCTAATATGTGTTCTATGTCCATGATATTCTGAATGAAGGATCTTTAATATTGAGACATGTTTTAAAAATACTCATACATTTTCTGTCGAAATTTATTGCGCATTTTCATATATATTTAAAAAACTTCCTTGTGAAATAAAATTTAAAATAATGCTTTTTATAAGTTTTCTTCTTCTATTTAATATTAAAACAAGAAATTTCACTTGAGTAACTTTGAATTAAATCATCAATAGAGAAGAAAAATTAAGATAATCAAAAACCTATATGTAATTATTATGAATTATAATCGAAAAACGATTTTATATTTTGTAACTTTTCAGAAAAGGGCACAATTACATTTTATCCATAATAATTAAATCTAATTAGTGTTGAACATCTAAATGTGGTATTGTAATCAACGAAATACAATATATATTGTAATATCTGGAAGAAAGAGACTTAAATTTCATATTATTAAGGTACCATAATGGAAACGTTGTTTATACATAGCAAAGTACAGAAACATAATTTAAAGCATGTGTGACGCAATGATATCTGAACTAATCAAGGTATACAAAAATTTAATATTATTAAGAACTTCGGAAATTAAATATAACATGAATATCATATCAATTTTTATGAACATTTGTTGTATATGTGCATATTTCATAAAATATTTGTTTTACAGATCCACCACACAATGATCTTATTACAAAGACAGTTTTATTTAATGGTCTATGAGGAAAATATACTTTATCATAGTTTATATCTGAACAGACACGCTTTTTGAATCTCTTCACAACAACTCATTGAGCAAATTATATTTTCATGAGAAGGGAATGGATTGAAGCTACCAATATGATTTCTCTGTCAGATACTGGATAGTTCTACTTCTGTTACGACTTAATTACCATTTTTATGTTTGTTAGTAATAACATACGGCATCACATATTTACTGCTTTTGTAAATTTACATATTATAATATTTTATTACATATTATATTAAAACAGTTACAAAACTAAAAAATAATGTTTCTCTTTATATTTCACAAGTAACAGAAGCGTATTTAATGAAGAATTTTGAGTACAAATGAATTAGTTTACAGATTCTAAGTGATTTAATTGAGTTTTTATATTTTATCTTCGTGGTGCTGCTCTTTTTGAGGTATTACTACTTATAGGGTATTTAAGTTCTTGTATTTTCAATCTTTCGAAGAATGTGAATTTTCCCTATTATTACAATCCACATTCAAGCTTTTAATATATTTCAGTTACTTTTTGCCCTTTTATTAATTCCATTTAAATTAGTTCTTGTTCACGAAATATTAGATTCTCTTCACTTATGTGTCATATATATTTTTTACATTTGTTTCTACTCTTATTTGATTGTTTACATTAACGTCCAGCAAATGCAAAAAGGAAATATTTTGGTATGCTATAAACCTCCTGAACCTCGAAAAAAAGTCCTAAGCCTAAATTTGCAACTTAATTTGCGAGTTAAAATTTTTTTTAATGAGTTTTTAATTGGATATTTTATTTGAATATTTCAGTAATCAGTTACTTTATAAAATAAAGAAATTTCATTTTACTAAATTTGATTTCATTTAATAGATTATGAATTTTGTATTTCCTTGTAATAGATTTATTGTATAATATATTAATTACTGTGGAAATTATTAAGCTATATTAAGAAACTAATTGAAACATATGACACATGAGCTTCGGTTGCCCAAAAACAGTAATTCGTATATAATATTAATATATTAAATAATTCTCATGAAGAAATGTATTAATACATAAGAAATGTAAGAAGTAAAATTCTATTTCCTGCACACATGTCATTGTGAAGATTCTCTTTATTAGTCAAGGAAAAGAATGAGAAATCTGATGTTGGATATTCTCTATCACATATACTTTCAAAATGATCGCAAATTTCAGCAAAAACTACAACAGAAAACAAGAAAAGTCTAATTAACAGTTATTGCCAAAAAGCTTGATTGTGAATAATTGAATTTTCTTAAAATTTAAGTTCAAGGATTTCCTCGGAAGGTAAAAAGGGGAAGGGTGCCTAATCAAAATTTCTATAGTTATTTTATAACTAATAAATGACGTGAATTTAATAATTAAATTATTATAATGTAAATCATTTGAAAAACTATTTAAAATAAAATTATAGAACATTTCTCAATGAATTTTTTTCCGATCGATTAATGAAGGAATAAGGAATTTGAACTACAATAAATGAAAATAAAACAGATAGAAAGATTGAATAAAAATCTTTCCTATAGTAAATTTTGATCAAAGGAAGATTATGTTATTAAAATGTGAAACATAATCTCAGTTAATCAGTATAATTTATTGATAAAGATATAACTACAATAAGTTATCTATTAAAAAGATATTTACAATAAATATTTTCCTAATTTATGTAAAATTTACGTAACATTAATAAACATTCATTATTTAAAAAAATAAAGTACAACTTTTCTGGTATAAAAACGTAAGTAGTATTATTTCTGATATTGAAATTTGAACCTAATTTTACAACATATGTAACTCAATACGAGTTTTTAGAATAATATCTATTACATAGGAAAACCAAGTAATGTTTTAGATTTTATATTTAAAGTAAAAATTCTATATTATTTACTTTCAGAACAATCATTTCCAAATATTAAAGGAATAAATATTCAAACTCAAGTATCTGAGTCACTAAATCTTTAATTAAACAACACTAAACTAAATCCAAATATATACCTTTAGAATACGTATCTATTCTTCATCTATTTATTTGAAGAAATTTCTCTGTTCTCGTACATTCAAAGTCACAGAAATGTGTAAAAATAACTTTTCTTATATCTATCTCCAACTTGTTTATATTTCAGTAAAATAAGAAATATCAGTAATGAAAAATATTTCTCTTCGATATACAAAACCAATTCTGATTAATCCTAGAAGAACCTAGTTAGTTGAAGTACTATAATTTCAGATAGAGATTACTAAAGAATAAAAAAAGTTCCTCCGATTTCGTGAACGGAATTAATTTTAGGAATGAAAAAAAACAACGTCAGAAATTAATTATTATTTGCCGCAATAAGTAATTATTTACTACAGACGAAAGGCAGATGTATTTTTTTAAGAAAAATATGGCACATTCTCAGTTTTATTCGTTTTTAGATGTGTAAACTTTATTCACGAAATGTACATAATATAAACTCAGAAAAATAAAATGCGAAATTATTTACCCACTTATAAAGCGAATGAGTTATTCATGAAAGCTTGCAATTGTATATTTTGGGCTTGGATTATGTATTGTGAATTTATTCCTATTTATGTATAGTATACTGTTTTCAAATATTTTGTTAGCAAATTATGTTGAACTTCAGAGTTTTAATTGGCTTAATTTATCTTAAATTTATGTTCTGATCATTTGTAAAATAAATTCAATTAGTAAAAAAATTTACGCAATGCATTCACCCATCAGTAAGTGCATGAAAACATAGAACTAGTTTTTACATATAGAATATTACATAGAATATAATTTTAAAATATTTCTTTGATTGCATTTTGAATATTATATTAAAAGAAAATTAAAACATCAAATATTAATGGTTTTCATGCTGTTTAAATTAAATACCACACAGTTGTTCTATCAATATTAAGAATGAACATGTGCGTGTGTATCAAATTAATCAATCAAAAGGAGATTTCTATTCCATTTAACATTAATTATTCTGCTTCAGAAATATAATGCAAGTAACTCATGAGATTAGTGTTTGAGTATGAAATAACCATTTTCGACAATCTTTAATTTTTATTTTAGGATCGAAATTTCCTTTAACATGTTATTTTTATGCTTATAATTAAAATTACAGTTTTACAGACGTTATCGAGTTTTATTTGTTTTTTTTTTAATAATCAAGATCTCAACAATCTATTGAGTTTTTTATCAGCTCCTGACTCTCGGAGTTTCTTCTCTAACATAAAAAGACAAGTTATTATTTTAGTATTTTCTTTTAAAAATTTTGATTCATTTTTCCAAGTATCTATTTCTGTTTAGTCCGATGGTCCTTTTCACATTAATAATAATTCTCGTATTTTTAACTAAAGCAAGTTGATGAGATCAGTATCTATGTTAACATTTAATTACACAAATCCACATTAAATCCATACACATTGTTAGGATATGAGACCGCGAAATGTAATAAGCATTAAGTCGAATGAAGATCTTAATTACAAAGGTCTGAACCATCTATCCTTCAGATATGAAACTATTATCAATCAACAAGGCTATCCGGTCTTCAATTTTTAATTAATTAATATTTGTAGCAGTCCAATCATTTGAATTTTGAATTAAGATAATCGAAAACTCACAATATTCTGTAATAGAAGTAAAAATACCAATACCCTTTTCCTAAATGTTTCATATCACTAACTTTTTATCTGTTTTATATAAGCGATTCTAGTATAAATTTTTTTTATATAAATATAAAAAGAAAATGCAGTGTAAAATATCAACAGAGTTATTTCCTTCTGTGCAATACTGTAACAAATAGCTCACATTTGTTTTAAATTTCCAATTGAATATGTATCTACAATACTCGTATCTTCGTATTACATAACGTTCCTAATTCATCGTTTCTTGTGAATTTAATTAAGGCATTCTTCATTATTTCGAACCTTCTCCAAATGTAATGACAATCCAACAAATGAAAATTACATTCACCACAATTTGAAATGTCCCGACAACTTCAGATGTTTCCTGTCGTTTCTTCCTTGAAGAAATGAAGCGACATGTAGTCAAACTGTCGTACTAACATCAATAACAAGAGCGTGAATTAAATTACTAACGCTCACTGACTTACGTCGAACCTTTTTAAAGCCAACTTTCTCAGCCCAAATTAATTTCCCTGATGGAAACCTGCTTTGGCATTAATGATAAATTAACGCTAGGGTGCATATTCATAAGCCTGTATTTATCATTCGACGGCTTTTTAGAAAACCGTTAATTTTGACCCGAATGTAATTTAATGAAGTGAGGATAAGGAGAAAGAAAATTGAATATACCTTTGTTTCGGTTGTTTAAAGGTAAGGTTTGTTTTTAATAAAGTAAAATGGGTTTGATAAAGGAATACTTTAATCATAAAAAAGTTGGTGCTTCGTCTTGTAATATTAAAAAGTATATGGTAAAAATTACTAAATGTCATTTAAATTAATTTGTGTTTACATAGATTTATATATTTGTTTCCTTCAAATAAAAGTTGACAGATATTGGTCTTTCCTGCTTAGTAAGTAACACTTTAATTATAGAAAAAAGGGATGTTCATAGCACTTTTAATATGAAGGGGGAAATGAAATTCAATTATGGTAGTTTTTTTTTATTGAGTGTTATTTATTTTATAACCATTCTAGTTTCACAATATTTCAGATATTTTACTTTGTAGGGGTCATAATTGTATTATAAAATGTAATACAGTTTTACTAAGAAAAAAAGTTAAAATCATTTTATGTATGCATTGAAAACGCTTATAAACGAACAAATTCGAACAACTTACATTTTGATGCACCTAAACAATATTTTCTTAATTAACGTTTGATGATTTAATAACTTAGTAAAATTGAAATAAAGTATATTATCATTATTTAAGTTTAATATGTTAGTTAACTAACAATGCAAAACTGGAAAAGGGATCATGATATGAAATCAAGCTTTTAAAAATTAAAGTAAGAAAAATATAAGTTTGGAAAACGTGTAGCAATACTCCTAAATTTTTTTTGAAATTTAATGTTTCAAAACATTTTTAAGATTTACAAAAAAAAAACACCACAACAGCTTTTTTTAATTCACATTGTTGAAACTCTACATAAATATTTATAATTATACTAAAACTGATGGAGTTCAAGACTACATTTAACATAGATGATTAGTTAGCGATTTAACTCTTATGTACTTCTAACATATAATTATACCTATAGGTACATTTTTATGACGAATTTTCTAAGACTTTAATAGCAACAAATTACAAAACTTTAAGTTTCTTTTTTAAGATCATGAGAATGATGCTACTTCTTTACAATTTTTAACACTATTTTTCCTTCAATTGTAAACAATAGATGCGACATACATTTTCTTATCTTTTAAAATCACATATATTTTACTGTATACCATAAGATGGTGGTGGCTGTAAATTTTCAAGAAATTGTTCTTTATTTTTAATATTTACATACTTTAAAAATTACTAATTTAATATTTTGAACCAAATAATACCACAATAATTATAATAAGAGTAACCAGATAACTTTTATTTTACTATTATTAAGAATAATGCGACTTCTATTTTCAGTGTTATTTTATTTGAAAACGAATAAATCACATTTTCCGAATGATTTTTTAATTGATTGTTTTGTTTATGAAAGAGATTCGCTAAAAATTATAAGCTATAGTTTATTCAATATATTCACCTTTACTTAATTTCTTTTCAAATCTCAATTCATAAATTACTTGCGTTAGCAAGAATGTAATTTGCAATTGAATTATATAAATCATTGGAGGTATTTTTCAAGCTTGTTTCATGAAGTGAAGTTTACAGTATTTCATGTTCATGTGCTAGAAATCTAGAGTACACGAACTCTTAATTTTACAGTAAATGTAAATTCTATGCTTGAATCTAGTTACACAATTGATTCGTGACAATATATCATATATTTTATTCATCAATGAAAAAAATATTTTTAAATAATAGTTGTTTATAATCATACATTGTTATAAATATTTTCCCTTTCCACAATCTTAAGTATTCTTGCTAACTTTTGTTCAACGATTATTCATTCCATTCCTTTCTAATTTATGATTCTTGGAATTTTCATTCGATAATTTTAGCATAGACAAACGAATTTCAACAATTGATGTTGAAAAAAATTCATTCCATTTTTAATCCATGCATTTTCTGCAGTATTCGCAAAATGAGCAACAGAAAAAAAATGTTTTGTTCTCTTTGAATGAAAATGTAGATGGCGTACGTGCAGAATAGTGTAAAACGAATGACCACTTCATCACGTTTCTTTAATACAACTAATTTTTTAAAAAATATTGAAAGGACCGACTCATCAGAGTCTACAATTTGATTTTTTTTTTTGAAAAGAAGAGAAATATCTCGTTTCATTAAAGCAGAGTATTTTTCTTTATTCAAAACTGATTGAATAATTATCATTTTTAAGAAAGACAGGCAAATTTATTTTAAGAAAACAATTTTATGAAATTATTTCACTATGTAAGATTGTGTACATAATATAGTTAATTATATATACAATAATAAAAATACTCAGCAATAAAATAATTACTAAGCAAATTTTTCTTTAGACCGTATGCTTTTCCATATATTTAAAGAACATATTCGTCTTAGTGAATTTTAAAAACATTTTACTTCAGAGAAGTACGAAAATAACCCAAAGAAAAGAAATGTCCTTATCTTTCAATTTCTTATATCACAATTAAAAATTTTAAAGAACCATAAAAATGAATTTTAATAATTCGCATAATCAAATCATATATGCCATGCAGAATTTTTAGATTTTTGATTCTGATTTACATTAGTAATTTAAGTAAAAAGTCACGAAAAGAAATTTTTCTATAATTTTTATTTTATTCCGAAGCTTTTTAACTGGTTTTGTTTTCTATTCCTTTTTGACTAAAATTATTGATAAATAAGAAAATAAATAAGCCAACATCTCTTTTTTAAATAACCATTTATATATATTCTATCTTTTTTTAAAGTCAAATAATATAAATAAGTTTTTTAGGTTTCATGATTTTTTTATATCATTTGAACACAATTGAAATGGGAAATATAACATGTTATTTAATATTATCCAAGTATTTCTCCCAAAAGGAATATGTAACCCTTGTAAATTTTATTTATTTATTGTAATCGGAAAAATGAATTAATCATACAAATTTATTTTATCTATAAATTTTAGAAAAATTTAGAGCAATCCAAATATTAATCTTTAAAAATTCAATAATAATAATCTATTTGTATTTATATATATATATATAATAACTAACAATTAATACAACTTAAAAATTTGCTCTTTTCTTTTTAAATTTCAAGCAAAATTCAATAATGAGCATTTTATAAAAAGGATAATCTCATCTAAAATATTTAATTTTATTCTTCTATAATAAACAGGACAGTAATATATTCCTATTTTCCAAACTCTTGTATACTTGAAAAACATTAATACCCAAGGATCTTAACTCTCAACAAGTTAATAAAGTTTAAAGATTCTCTTCCTTTAATTATCCCTAAATTCAGTAATCATCCTCAAATGTTCTTCTTATAACATTAAATATGTGTCCTCTTTTCCTACATTGTTCTGTTCATATAGAAGAATTTAAGAGTTGTAAATATTACATATTAATATGTTGGGTTATAATTAAAATGTTATGGTTACTATTCCTTACCTAATATTTATTTCATCTTTTCTGTATTTAAATTAGTAAGGTTGTGTGATATTTAACTCGCGTTTTTGTTTTTTATTTATTTACTATGTATGATTTATTTTATTATTTATATATATAAAAACAATACATTTACAGATTAGCAGCACAAAAAGATATTAAATAACTTGCAATAACTTTATAAGAACTTTTGATAACGTTTTAATCACCATCTTACTGATTCGCTCTGCAGGCAAAACTTCAAAGTAATATCATGCACTTCAAAGACAGACACACTCATCTCGGCACTTCTGCATATTTATAGTTGTCCCGACACGATGTAACGTCACAAGCAAAATTTCAGAATAAACCATAACTTCTCTCCTAATTGAGACGCCAAGAAAATTCAAGCATTTTTCTAAAACCTTCATTTTGTCCCCATGATTGGAGTAATTTCTTAGTTCTTTCCCCTGGTACGAAAAAAACCTCTATAAATGTCTTTTCCCAACCACAAACCATATATATATATATATATATATATATATATATATATATATATATATATATATATATATATATATATATATATATATATATGCTCTGTTGTATCTCCCAAGGAACACATACAGGATGTCCCTTCTTCACAGGGAATACACTAAAAATACATGTATATATTTAAATTATTGAAAAATAAAGATTCTTAGTTAAAAAACTTTAGTTGCTGCAAAAATGTATGAAATGAACAAAAGAGCTTTGTATTTACATAAATTTATTGAAAATCATTAGTTTAATGGGGGTTTTAAGATTTTGTGCATTGGTAGCATTTTTTTCAATGTGAATATCACTATCACTAATGATCTTGTGTCCCTCACTGTCACCCATTGTTATCGTGAATTTTTTAAATAGGGAACTGTGCAAGTATTTTATAGCAACGGTACAATTTTTATGTTGCCCTTTTCTTTTGGATTATCCTCATTAATTTCCAAGTTATTTTTGTTGAAGCTCACAGCATCAACTACAGTAGAACTAATAGATTTTATGTCGACCTTGATGTTTTCAGAATACAAGCACAGTAACTGAGTTTCATATAAGTTCAAACAATTCATTTTCATCAATATTATTTTTACCTGAGGGCTCTCAAAACTGGAATTTAAAAGTCTGCCTTTCTTGTAACAGTGTTAAGTTCAGCTTTATGATACGAATTTGACAAATACGAATTTTGTGATACGAAACATTGACAAATTTTGCAAGTTGAACACGGTTTTCGCATGCAGCTTGAGAAAGTACATGCCGTAAAAGTAGTTTTCTATAACGAACCTTGAAGCTTCTTTTTTACACCTTAGTTGAAAGGCTGTTAGATTTATGTTGCATTAAATGGAGAAAATACTTATTTCCTTTGTTTCAGTTTTACATTTGGTGGCTGGGCTGGCGAATTATCAAAAAATAATAGAATCTTCCTATTTTTTTAGACATTTTTCATCAAGAGCATTCATGAGCTAAAAGTCAGTGATGATGTAAAGCATATTGTATAATTATGCTTTACATCATCAATGGGATTTCATTAGGATGTCAAAGGGAAGATTAAGCCTTTATACTGATGCTTTTGAAGCATCTTGGGTTTTTTTCAGGAAGGGGGGGGGCCCCTTTTCAAAAACAAATGGTTCCTCAAAGTATCTTTCTATGCTACAACAAAATAGAACAATGAGAGGTTTCTTGGAGCTTTTACAACTAAAGTACTTTTCTATTGAGATATAGAGTTTAATTAATCAAAATATTTGTGAAAATAATCCAATTTCATCAGCATTGTAGATGTTTTTAACCTAATATCCTTCAGAATTCCATTCGCATATCTGCTGACTTTCTTCACTACAAATAGTCTTAAAAGTAATGTTATGCAATTGCTTAAATTTGTCTAATCAACCAGCTTTGAGGTTCTGTAGTCGCAGATTTTCTTATACTTATTTTTTTTTGCTAGCAATAGTACTCTGCTTATAGGAATACTGTTTGCTTTTACAGATAAAATTAATAAGATAACTGACAGGTTTCGATTTTTTTTTTTAATTTTACAGTCTTGTACCGTTTATTTGAATAAGTAACCCATATTTCTCTTCCTTTCTTCTCCATTATTTAGCACATGACTTATTTGGTTTTTACTCATTCTAAATTTTTGTCTTAAATTTCTCAAACTAAGCTTTTCTAATTCTGCTGCTTGAATTCTAACAACTTTTTATTTTAAAAGTTAATATTTTTTTCTTTGAAGCCATACTTGATAACATATGAATAAATATTAGTAACTCACAAGAACAAAATCGCGCACTTCTTTTGATTCCCAGTTCTGGCAAGAACTAAAAATGGCACAAAATTTTCACTCCATCCACGTTGTGATATCCCTGTTTCTTGGCAGGTAGTTCAGTCATCTACTCACATTTCCAATTGGTCCCTGGCTTGAATTGCTTGATAACTTGTTAACAATACTTTTTATACCCTACTGAGATTTGTAGCAAGAATAACTGGATTTTGAATTCTATCAGTGTGAAATATCCTTTTGATTGCACCATAACTTGCTTTTTTTTATTTATTGATACTCTTTTTCATACTGAAAAGCAATTTTCAAAAGAGGGTTATTAACTTTCTATTTTATTGCTGTCTTGTCACATAACTATCTTTCACTGAACTCAAACTTACCTTTGAAACGTTATTATTAACAAAGAATATTTCTATTTTTATTTATTTATTCATCTCCATCTTAATATTGAAACATTTTTGAGCCTCCCTGAAAGTGTCCCTTATTTGGCGGCAACCTTTGCGGGAATCACTACTCTTTATATGCATATAATTATTAACATTAATTAGACATAATCTTAAATTAAACAAAATCATACTAAATTACAAATTACAGACATGAAACACAATTTTAAAAAATTTATTAAAACTATAAAAAAAAAACTACAAATACTACAAAATTAAAAAAAAATCAGTAAATTAATAAAATAACCATGACAGTTAAGTTAAAAATATTATCCAAATTGAAAACATGCAAAATATTATAGTAAAAAGTCCATAAATGTTCTGTAATATAAATTATGTATAATAGATTTAATTCAAAACAAATGATTTCCATTAATTAAAAACTACAACCAAGTTAAATACAAAGTTACTAAAAAAAACTGAAACCTCAAAATAAAGGTATTAAAGAAAAACAAAACACAATGTACTTTAAAAACTGTCCCACAATTTGAGCTAAGAAACATGTTCAAATTAGTTCAGTTGATCCTGACATCATAACTTTCGCAATTGCACCATCATTTCCAAGAATAATAGTTACATTATTAAACCAAGAATAATCAAAATTCCATAAGCGAAAAGAAATTCAACATTATAAAAAAAGAACAAGGAAACAAATATACATAGAAGCCAAAGAAAATAAACATAAAATTAAAAATATTCTATACTCAATAATACAAGCTTAAAAGTATTTTAAGCAAATATAACTTTAACGTTTCGCTTCACAAGGAATTTGCATTGCACAACTGTAACATTATTTTTAACCGCAAAACATTATTGATTGATTAATTAAATGAACAAAACAAAAGATATTTACTAAAACTGCTTATTTTATACCACATTTAAACTATTTAAAAACTATATCAAGTATTCAAATAAATATGATAATTTTTGCAGTAAATTAAACTACTAAAATCACTTATTCTTAGACTTTTAAAATTCATAAAATAAACAATTCTAAATATGTGTCTCAATAGGTGGCAAGTGTAAAACAAAAATAAAATTTCAATTCCGGAAATTTATATTAAAGATTATTATTGATGAAATAATAATAAGGACAAATAATAAACTAATAGAAATAGGATAAACTAATAAAAAATGTAAACCAAAAAATATTACTAATGTTGTAATATTTTAATTCTGAAGTAGTTTAGGTTTAAGCTCTAAATAAATTTTTAAAAGTTTTTTAGTGGTTTTAATTTCCTTTTTGTATGACTTATATACATATACAGAAAGAGAAAAAGAAAATATTTCTCATATTTTTAAATATTTTTAAAAATGTACTAGAACTTATTATTTAAAAAAAACATTTCTATACCCTTATTCTAATTCGTTATTATAATATTAGAGATTAATAATATAACTCAGATTAGTTTTAAAAACTTGTAATAAGAATCAAAATTGAAAGTTTTATTATTATTTTTTTTTAATACTTTCAACAGAATTTCAAACTTCCTACAAAAAAATAATTAATTTTTTTGCTATTACTTTCCCTTTTAATGTAACAATGATATATCACAGGTTTTCAAACTGTTGTATACTTACAAAAACATTAATCCCCAGGAATCTCAGCTTTTGATCCGTTGACAAGGTCAAAAAAGTCTTTTCACTTTTCTTTATTCCCACATTTTCTCTCTGTACATCCAAGTCACGATCCTCTACGGCATCCCTTTCCCTTATAATACAGGAATCAGCTGTCTCTATTGCTCAAAAATATATATCTCCCTACTCACAAAACGGCCTTGTTAAAACAGACGCGTAAAAGTTAAAGAATTTGTTGTGAATATTAATGTGAGCTACACGTGACGTTTCTCCTTTGATTTCGTGTCCCAACATTCTGCGAATATTTGCCAGGCACGCACGATTTAAGATCCACGATCCTCACTGGTAAAGTTGTACAGTGACAACCCTACGTGATTCTGATGCCGAACCGACTGATACAAATTACTCAGTGGGTAGTTAGTAGCAACTCCGGTGAGGCTTAAAATTTCTATTTTATTTAAAAGGGTTGGGATTTAACCCGACAGGGAAATGGTTAAGCTCCTTTGAATAGAAAAGAAGTCATTAGTAAGGGAAGAAACACTGAGAGATCTCAAAAGAGTGATGTACATTTAATCAATATTAACTTTTTGTTTTTGATTTGTAGATATTGGATTTTGTTATAATTAAAGGCATAAAAAGAACAAAATTATACAATAATAATAAATTTTCAATTAATCCCGTGAACTATCCCACTGAAGATATGGTTAATGTAAAAATAAAAAATAATGTACCTAAAAATAAAAAAGAATTAATTTACAACAGCTCTCCGTAATGTATTTATCTTTACGTATTTTTATTTTTTTCCTTTTCATTCGAACCTGTATTAACACTGAAAGAATTTGCAGTGCTTTGAATCACTATATTGGAGAAATAAAAAATTTAAAAATCTCAAGTGTTTCAAAAAAAGATAGTGACTGCGAATTCAAATGTGATACAGTTTTAAATAAAACCATTATTCTACAAATATTTCGATAAATATTTAAAATACTGTAAGAGTGAGGGGATTAAAAGCTCTACAGAAAGGCTACCAACTAGAAAGAAGATGTGTAATAATTATTCATCTTTTCAAAAACCTTTCTCGTCTTTACCTTTAATTGTTTAAGTAAATACATTAATTCAATTTTTAAAACAATAAGAATTCAATTGTGAGAAAATATTTATTTTTTATATGGATTGAGGATTAAAAGAAAATAAAAATACATTTCTCAGCTTTTTCTTACGAAAAAATAAAAATATGTAAAGATTGAAAAGCCTTTAATAGCATTTTGAATATTAAATCCTTTTAATAAACAAAGACCATTTAAAAATCTTCAGATCTTTTTTTAATTTTAAAATTCCTAAGAATTACATAAGTACTTGTCTATACAAAAAAAATTAATTTACGTAGAATATTTCAATTGGTGAGGAATAAATAAAAAAAATTATTTATACCTGCAAATATTTTTGTTGGCTTAGATATAAATTCTTTTATCTCCAAGATATAAAAAAGTATTCTTATTATTTTAAATTCTCCTTTTAATTAAACGTTAATTAACATTCTTTAAGAAAGTCATGTGTGAGGGCTTCTTCATTTATTCTATCATTTATTAAAAAAGCACTTTTTATTACATTTTTCTCTACTTTCTTGTATAAAATCTAAACTAATTTTATTATATTTTGCAATCAGTAAATCTCAGGATAAGATTATGACAACTACGTTGATGTCAGGATCTACAACTCTAAATATATTTTATACAATTTCATTGATTATTAAATTATCCTCAATGAGTAAAATCATTAATATACACAAGAAACTATTATAACTCTTAAATTTATAATATCAATTTCATAATTGACGTTTATACCAATCATGTTTAAACTAATATATATTTTCCTTTCTTTTGTATTTCTATGGTAAAAAAGAGATGACATAAAAGCAATTCTATTCACACTTTAAATAATATACTTTATCATTTAAAACGATTTTTAAAATAACTCGTACCATTTTATTTTTCCGGCAACTACTTTTTTGGAAGGGTTTCGTAAAGAATCAAACTTTTTAACTAATCAGGACTATAAAAATACTTTATTATCCATCAGCATTTATGGATAATATATTTCTAGAGCAATACATTTCTTAAATTCAAAGTCGTTTTATAAATGATATTATCGAAGCATAAGCTAAACGACAAAGAATGATTGAATTGGTGATTGAATAAAAACAACACATATGCAGGGCCTAAACAACGATTGAAGTTAACGAATATGTATATATGAAAATAAAAGTAAACATTGAAAATGTTGTAAATACAGAAATTTACAAAATATGATAAGAAAATTGCTCTCTAATGATTTGTAATGTATCGCTTTATTTTATGTTTTATTTTCCATCTCTGTACGACATCATGAATCAAATAGCTTCTATGCATTCAAGAGAATTTTATATCATTATATTTATAAAAGGAAATTAAAAATGCATCAAATTGCTTAACAAGTATCAGTTATCACAATGAATTTCTTATTACAAATTATGTATATTGGAAATGAAAGCTAAAAATCAGAAACATTTTAAAAACGCAAAATATATTAAATTATTCTGCTTCGTGTCACGTAATTTTTCATGACCATATAATGTACATTTCCTTGAGATATTTAAAAAAAATGACATTGATTAAATTAAGATGAATTTTTGAATAAAAGCAAAATATATTATTTCAAATTAATTTAATTAGTTACACATCAGTATAATTACTACTGGTTGGTTTTAATAGGAGAAAATATGGGAAACTTTGAACTGAACTATTTTCACAAAATATTATGAAACAATGAGGAAAATACAAGCAGCAATTGTTTTTAGAACATTTGATATTCCAATCATGATATAACTCCATATCAGTTATACTAACATAAAAATTAGCTCTTGCTTTGAATATTAAAATAAATGTACATTTTTTCGTTATATATACTATACTAATAAAAATAAATAAGTGAATGATTAAAGAAAAATGTACATTAATCAATGATATTTGAATGAAAATAATGAAAAACTATCTATATGAATAAAGTATTCGAATTGAAATAATACAATTTCTAAGTATTTTAAATCAAAATATTTGCACAAAGGGTTGAAAATTAAGTTTTGTAATTTTAAATAGTACAAAAGCTTTCTAGATTTTTTTTTTTTTTTACTTTTTTTTCCAGATACATGTTGTTTCATAATAAACGCAGTGTTAAAGACAGATTTACATAAAAGCGTATATTTAGAATATATTCAAAATTTAAAATATATGCCCAGAAATAAATAACTGCATCGTATTTCTTCAAGAAAATTTATTCAACAAAACATTCTGAAGAAGCTAAACAATGATGCAAAGAAGCGTAAAAAAAGTCTGAAAGTATAAAAAAAAAAATTATGCTACACATCTCAAATTAAGAAGATAATAAAGCAAAACCTCCTTTCACAAGATATTAATTACACAAGGATAACCATCAAAGAAGCGGAAATTTGCATGCTAAAAAATTAAATCGAACCATCATAAATTATTCGTGATTAATATGAAATAGTGGGAGCATAAAGAAGTTGTGTCTTTTTGTATTATTTGTAGGCTTTCTAAAAATGTCTGAAACTTCAGAAACACAAGATAAGAATCAATGTAGCTACTATTTTATGATTTAAATGAATCTCTAACATACATTACTTTATAGAAATTAAAATACATAATTTGCAACATCCTAGTATGAATATTTTATGACCAGTTTGAAAAATATTTTAACACGTTGAATTGTGGCACTAAAATATCTTGATTTAAAGTAATCTTCATGTAAATTGAGGAGTACATTCTTGTAAAATGGAAAATAACTTTACCTGTGTGCAGAGTAAAATTAATTTACAACACGAGTTAACGAGTTAGCTTAGTGGAAACATACTAATGTCTTTTTAGATTTACCTATTCTATGAGCCTTAATATCGTTATGTGGTTGATTATCTTTTACACTGCTGGCAAGATCTGTGCATTTAATTAGCTGACTTTCTGAAGTAAATCTAAAATTCTTAATCTGAAATTCTCTAGTATAGATACCATAGATTTCTTTCAAATGCATATTTCTTTTTAAAATGAAAACGAAATATCAAATTGTAACTGGATTGATTTGTAAATATTCGAGGGAATTCTGAACTGAAAACATGATATATAATTTTCTATTTTTTTTTTTAGAATAAGATAGACGATTGTTAAACAAATTCTTTAAAACTTTCAAAAAGCTATTCTTTAAGACCTTGAATAATTAAAATTATAAGAAGATGTATATATACAAGCTATAATTGTCTTCAAAAATTATTTTCTTTAAGACATTCCTAAGTTCCAAGAGGATTAAAAGAACAAGCAAACACATAAATTGCTTTAGCCTCAGGTTTAGGTTAATGTATTCTTTGTTTTAATAAATGGCTAAATTTTATATAGATATATAAATTCATCATGTTTTTATTTGTTCTATAAGAATATTGCTCTCGTCACAATTTTTTTTTTTTTTAATTTTATAAAATTGTCGTAAAATACAGATTTTATAATCATATACTTTTACATTCATAGCTATTGAAATACCGTCAAATAATGATTTAAAAATAAATAAAAGCATGAAATATCATATTTATTTTCAACATAGATAACAAGTTATCATGTAACTACCAATTTAAGACAACTTTTCAAAATGGAGCAATTTACAACAATTAAAATAATTTTGAAAATCAATTATTTTTCCTTTTCACACAAAGTATTTTAAGTTTTTCAAATACCAAATATGTATTTTTACCAAATATGAATGTGTATTTTGAAATACGGGCTTCCAGACAAATATAAAACATAAAGTATTATTTATTTTTCAAAACAAACCGGGATCAATTTCTTGCTTGAGGAATTCAGTCTCGGTGTTTTCATAAGTTCCAAAAATTGAAAACAATAGCATTTTAAGCGTTTACTGAGTTATAAGAGTTTTCTACACCGGAAAGTAACATCTGACAAATCACTGAAAGCATCACTGCTTTGTTAAAATATTTTTCCCAGTATTTTATCTAACTAAGAGGTTTATTCTTTCTTACTCGTCTGCTTGTTATTATAGAAAGAAAATTCGTTAAAAATGTCTGAAAAGTTTTTGAAACAAGCCTTTCTTTTAGTCAAAAAGATTTGCTCTCAATGACTTTTTTTATTCAACATTCTCATTTTCACAATAAAATTTTATTTTACTTGGAACAAAAGATACAAACTGATAAAAAAAATTTAAGGAATGTATATTAGACACTGCACAAAATCAGAATTTTATACAAAACTTTTATCTCATTGTATAACATGAATAATACATTATTTTAAAAGTCGCATTCTAAGGTTTAAATGTGGACGTTGTAGCCTAGTGGACATGGTTTCGGATTCATGGCCTGCGGTTTGGGTTCAGTCACGGGTTCGATCCTTGGTCGCTAAAAACCTGCCGTGTAGCCGGAGCTGATGCAAATTCGATCTGTAGGGGACTCCCGTTGGCGTGGTGTGGAAGTTAGGAGAGGGAGTGACAGCTCAGGTGTCGTCATCGTCACTTGACGGTGGTTTAAAATTACGAGGACTGTCACCAACAGCCCTCGTGTTGCTTTTAGTTATTAAAAATTCTTAAAATTTAAATGCTTCTTATTTAATTTTGCATGTTCCTTAATTATTAAAGCCAGTTTAAATATTTATTTGCTTTGGTTTTTAATTCAAAAGTTACAACACATTAATTTAATGAAAATAAATAATACCATAAAAATTCAAACTGACTTAAATAGATGAATCATAAAAATTACTTTTTTAAATATTTTACTCGCAAAATAAAATTTGAAACTATGCCTTTTCAAACATTGATTTTTTTTATTTATTTATTTCATTTATTATCAGAAAATTTAATCGTTCTAATAATGATATCTCTTGAAGTTTTGACATAGGAACTTTTTGTCACCAATTTTTTTTTACTTCAAACTAATGATAATTCTTAAAATATTAGGATATTTTTAATAATATTTTTGTTCGGAATTTATTTGAAAAAAAATCTATTGATTTTGTGTCATCAAACGACCAATTAAAAATATTTTGTATCTTAAATATTTGAACAGTATATTTTTAACTACTTTAACTTTGTTATACATTTTTGTTATCTCTCAATGGCTGACAGCTTATAATTCCTTGTGGATAATTTAAATTTATAATAATTTATGCATGTGATCAAATTTTTATGCAGTTTTAATATTTTACGGAATATCTTTAAAACGTGGAATTACAACTCATTTATCATTCATTACTAGCATACCAGGCATTTTGAAGATTAAAGTATAGCTTTTTTCTTTTGAAAACACTTGTTCTGTCATCAAAATGTAAATTCCAAAAGTAAAAAAATGTAAATTCCATTTTTAATCAAATATATATACATTCTTCATTGCCAAATATAAATATAAATAGATTAATGAACTCGTTATTTAAAAATGTGTTTAGAATAATTATAAATTATAATAAAATAAAAATATTATTTATAAATATTTATATAAGGAAAACTTTTTTTAAAATAAAAATAATTTTATAAAAATAATTATTCAAATGAATAAAAGAAACACAAAAAGGGGCAATTTATAACAACTTCAAATTAATTGTATACAAAATAAATTAGGAAAGAAGCAGAATCAATTAAAGTAGTAGTTTGAATGCCTCGAGACAAAAGCCAGAGACATCTCCATTGCTTAAAATTCCGAATTACTTTGATATAGTCTTTTCTTAAAATTTTGAATTTATCAAATTAAAATCATTTATCAACTGGAACGTAAGAAAATAACTCAATGATCTTTATTTAAATTCAATGTAAGCATTAAAAAAATTCGTAATATAATTTGGAACAGTAAATTCATTTTTGGTGAAAGCAGACCCATATATATTAGTTGTTTCCTTCGCTTTATTCAATTTATGTATATTTTCCCCATATTTAGGGAATATATTTTAGAGTTACATTCTTACATGTTTTTAAAACAAAAGTAAATTATTTTTGGGTACCTTAGTAAAAGGAAATCGAGAAGAATGAAACAATTTATTCATTGAAAATGCATGAAAATACTCATTGTCCGGAAAACATTTTCAATTGAAGCATTAAAAATCCACTTTGTAATTTCTTTCTAAATTTTAATCTGCGTTCATAATTTCGATAAAGAATTTTTTCTTTTATATTACTTTTATAATTGTGAAGTTTACTTTAATTCTCTGGTGGAAGAAATTTTACAAATACAATGCTTTTTGTGAATATATATATGTGTGTGTGTGTGTGTATAATTTCAAAAAATTTTAATAGAAGATTATATATATCTGTATACGTATATTTCGATTTCCGTTACTGAAAAATTTGAGAACACTTAAAAATGATAATAATTACAGAGTTTCCAAAGCATGAATTGTTTTGAAAAATTCATTCAAAAATTTAATAACATTCTTACTATGATTTGAAAATAGAATATCTTCATGTTAATGATCTTAATAACACATTGGGCAGGTGATAATTAAATACATTTTCCATTCGAAAAGCAGTAAAAAGAATACTGTGTAAATAATAATTTCATTTAATTATCAGAATTATTTTAATCGCCTTAAAAATTTTAACAATGTAAAACTAAAAGAAAAAAGAGGTTTACAATCATAATTTTTGGTTGCTAATATGTCATATACATATTCATAGAAACTCTAAAGATTATATAGTACCGAATAACACACAAAAAGAAAAAAAATTATCACAAAAAATAAAGTAAGTTTAACTAACTAAAGTTCATCAACATATAAAGTTCAGTTTAGTAATATTCTTTTTCGATTTTTCCAAATGTAATATGAAACATTATTTTTGCTTATTTAACAAAATTATTTGTTATGAAAGCGCCCAATAACTCCTAATTTGTTGAAATGCAATAATGAATCACATTATTTTTTATTCTTTGACAAAATGTGCTATTATGAAAACTTCTTATAAATCAACTAGAATCTATTTCTATTCTAAATTCAAATTATTAAATGAAATCGGATACTTATTTTTATAAAAATCTAATTCACTTACCGAAAATTGTATTAATCATCCAGCATTGGGACTAAATGAATCAAATTTTCACAGCACGTTCATTTAAAATATCCTATTTGTTATAGAAATCAGACTACAAATTCCTATTTCTTCTCAAACATTCATTTATTTGGCCTTTTCAAATTCTCATTTTAATCCGACAAATCCACACATCTTCAGATACATGGATTTTCCATTACCTTCTAACAGAAAACCATTAATTAAATCGATGATGTGAACAATCGATTACCTTACCCGAAGGCTTTAATCGATTTGCCTAGTGTGGTTAGGTTCTAGAAGTAGGATAATGGGAAGTCATGGCTCCCTATCATCGAAATAGCTCCCCACAGACTCTTTAGATTTAATGTAGTGCCTGCTACTGTGACAGGAAAAAATAGACCTCCCACTGGTTGACTGTAGAAAGCTGTAAATGACTTTTGTGGATTAACATGAAGGCAGAAAAAAAAATTCTGATAAAATTGTTCAGAATAAAATAGCTCCATTTTTTAAAATCTTTTTTGTAGGTTAGTGTGATAGAATATTAGAGACTCTTCATTTTGACAACAATATAATAAAAACATAAGCGTAATTTCTTATTTATTCTGAATAAATTTTCAAAAAGAGGAATAATTGTTAATACTTAACAAATATTAATTTTACATCCTTAAACCATTTCTGCTGATGAAGCGTTATTAAATAATAATACATATTTTTTTCTTAAAAGTTAATAAAATTTTGATAGTAAATGTATTTAAATATTAAAAAAATATTTATATTCAATATAGGTAAAAATGTACTTATTGAACTACTAGGAATTAATGTAAGATTTAAAATTTAATATATTATTACATGTATTAAAGTACTGAAATTCATTTTAATTAAATTAAAGATATTCGATGAAAAACATTAGGATTTTTCATTAGTCAAATTATAAAAATTTAAAGTAAATATATATTTCATCCATCCACATTTATTTACCGAATTATTTTACATTAAAATTAGTCGTATTTCAATTCCTTAAAAATTTTACTTGATATTAATAATCTATAATTACGTTAAATATTAAGTGATGTTTTAATGTCTATTCAGGTATTTTTGTAACAAATAATAACAAGAAGAAACTAAGTGAGTTTTTATTCTTAATAAAAACATTATTAAAGTATTTCATTTTTATATTAAAAGCAAAAATAAAACTATAAATTACTTATTGTTAGAGGATTGTTGGAGTATTTCTCTTGAATTCACAGAAAATTTACATTTATAAATATATTTACTCATTCGAGACATAATAAAAGAGAATAGGAAGAATTCTCTTCGTTGGACAATATTATTTATTCATCTTTATATTGAAATTATCAACATATTAATGCCAACATTAACAAATACGCTAAATTTTGCAAGTAAAAAACAAAAATATACGCTTGTAATGAATAACCTAGTATTAAAAATGTTTAAAAAATTCAAATCGGTTTAAGAAATAATCTATTCAGTTTTTCTATTTTAATCTGTAATTGGTTCAAGTACACATAAAAACATATGTGCAACCAGATCCCTTAGGAAATTTCAGAGAAGTTAGAAAAAATTTAAATATTTATTGTATACACACACATTTGTTTCAAATATTTATAGTATATATTTGTTTCCTTTTGAAACAATCTCTTTTTCTTCTCTTTTTATATTCCATTATTATTAATCACTAAATAAAAAGTATAATGGAGTATGTAAAAGTTTAATACAAAGTTTTCTTTATAAGAAGTTTCATTTTTCGAATCAAATTTTCAACTGTAAAATAAGTGAACAATTTGTTTCGCATTTTTCAAATAACTTTCTGAATATATCTCTACCTTGTAAAAACGTATCAAGGGTTAGCAAGTGTATTTGACGGCTAAATTTACAATTCCGGTTAAGGAATTGGCAAGATAAGCAACTAAACCGATTTACCTTGTGATGCATGGATTTACTTTTTGAATAAAATAAACCATCTTGACTGAAAGAAAATTGGTTTTTTTATTGAACACGCTTTCTGGATTTTTGCCAAGAATCTGCTTCTTTATTCAAATATTAAATTTAAGCACTATTTCATCTCGCTAGGGCTTCCAAGAACGGGATTTTAAAGTAAGGAATAACAAATTGTTTTAAGAGAAATGTTGTCTCTTTGAACATTACATTTAGTATTTTTTCCTTAATAACTAATTTCGTTCTTTGTCTTGTGGTTCCGAAAGGAATTGTTTTTCATTAATCTTTTTGAAAAATGAAAGTAAAAGTGTATAAACTGTTTCGGACAAATTTTAATAAGCAAAAAAAGTCCTTGCAATTTAAGACACAGCTCAACAAGTTAGGAAATATTTCCTTGAAATATCTGCGCGTTCTTTTGTTAATTTAAAATGATTTCTAAAACATATATAATATTTTACTTACGCTACATTTTAAAAATTCATTTAATTATTCCTTTTGCAGTCATGGCGGCTTTTGATATCCCCCTCTTAAACATAAGTTTTTCTTATTTAGATTCGGTCATAAATAAATTCTAACATACTACGAAATATGTAATAAGTGAGAAATATTTAATGCACACTTAGAGATACGTGTACAAAGGCTCAAAAACTACTAAATATCAGGAATCTTTAAAAATATCTCAAATTTTATCATAGCCATACTTCTTTTTAAATGTCTTACTCGGGGGGTACTTTAATGAGAGAGATTTCTTCTCCACATTAAAAAAATATCAAAGTTTTAATGTTTCATCTTAATGCACTATTTCTTCTTAATGGTGAGCCACTTTTCTACAGGAAGTTGTAAAAAATATTTCAAATTTTATCATAGAAATCATTTGTTAAATATGTTTCACTTGTAATGTGATTACTTATTCATATTATGAAATAAAATTTCTTGATAAAATTTACATTTCATCTGTAAGTAAATCATTTTCTCTTAACGTAGATCTATTTCTCTACAGAAATTTGAAGAAAAGAGTATTTAAAATTTTATTGCACCAATTCTTCCTTATAACAAATTTCACTTGAAATGCGGTTAATTGGTCTTATTAACAATAATATAACATATCAACTAAATCTTGCGTTTCGTCTTAATGTAACTATTAGTACAACAGTTTTTAATTGAATTTTCATTTTGTACTTGACTCTGAAAAACATAACATCCTTCATTTTTTTCTAATTCCATATACGATATAAGCTGTACTTAGCAAGTCCGTAAAAGAAAAAAGAAATAAAAGTGAAATCTCTATCTCTCTTACGTGTAGATACTTAATTCTAAGATCTACATAGAAATAAAAAGAAATTCTCATCACACCACACACACACATAATATATATATAACTACATACATACATACACACACACACACACACAGATATATATATATATATATATATATATATATATATATATATATATATA
>BMAW01004055.1:248307-292665 GCA_019974015.1 Nephila pilipes
ATATATATATATATATATATATATATATATATATATATATATATATAAAGATTTCAGTTTTTTTGCTTTTGAAATAACCATTATTATATTGAAAGGTTCCTCCTTTTTATCATACATTTTGCAGTTAAAATGAAAATAGAATAGTTAAAGGGAATTGAGTATATGGATGAGTGTAGAATTTAATACGAAATACGGGATTTTATTTATTTATTCGTTAATTTTTAGTATGTAATGCTAGGTATCCTAAATGTTTCCGTTCATAAATTTACTATGCAAAAGCAAAGAACTTTGAAGCAATTATTTTTATACCAATGGTGAAAAGTTCTTCTAATATAAAGTATAAAAAACTGAACTTATATTTACGACAAATGTTCAAAATACCTGCCTTTTCTGGGACGCACAGTTGAAGTTATGTATATTTTGAGAAACTCGCTTCACAGTGCTAAGAGTGACATCTCACACATTTTGAGTAATATGGCAATTTTCAGATCGTCTGTTATTTGTAGATTATTTTCTTAAACTTTGTTCATTATATATCCTCGAAGAAAAAAAGTCTTTTAATTCTCAGAACAGGGGAATGAGGATCATGGTTAAAACATTACAGTAAAGTATGCAGTAATAATAATGAATGAAGATTCTTCAAATTTTTTTTAGGCAATTGACTCATTTCAAGAAATCATTGACCACCTAGTTCCTTTGATCGGATCATTCCCTGTAAAAAGTTAGGCAAAGTTTATGAAAACAATTCTCAAGCCAATTTTACAATAATAATTTTATTTTTCCATATTGCTTAAAGTATACATTAACCTCTTTTAAGCAGCTTGAAATCTGTTTTTGAAAATACACTCAAACGAGCTCATTTTTCTTCCTAGAAGGGAGCGAATATTTTGAACATTTGTAGTAAGTATGTTTTAATTTTTTTGCTATGCTATGTCAGAAGTGTTCTTCAGTATCAGCACAAAAATTATTGCTTAAGAGTTCATTGTTTTTCTGTAATAAATTTACTACTCGTCAGTATGAGAACTTTTAAGGCACCCAGTATAATATGTTGGTGTAGCTCAAATTAGGATGCGTGTATAAAGAATTGTAAAACATTCAAGTTGAAACGTTATTTGAATTTCAAAAAAAATATGTGTGCTTACTATTTTTCATTCTGTATACCTAATTTTCAAGTATTTAATAATATGGTAAAATGAACTTTTTCATATTTTGGGTAAAACTATTGTTTTAACGATGTAAATACTCAAACCTGAATTTAAGTGCTCAAAAAATTATTTTATGATATAAGACTTCATTAAATATTTATCATATATATATTTTATTTATTTTCTTGTCATATAAGTTATAGGATAAACTGCAGCTTTCATTACCAATGGAAATATAAATTTATGCTGAAATTAGAATTCTTATGTTGTTTGAAAAATTATCAATAAATAGCAAAAATGTTTTCATTTACTCATGCCTATTCGAACTTATATATGTTTTCAAGAATAATTCAACTCATTCCAATATATGAAATGTTTATTCTTTACAATAGGAAAACAGCTCTATATCGGCTGACCTACTTTCACAATGTTTCTTTAACAGAATTTTAAACAGTGAAATTTATGCATTGGGGAAAAAAACTCAGAATTATTGAAAAGAAATTCAACTAGCCTTCTTCAAAACCACCGCATCGCACCTGCGTCTAGATTAAAATTGCATAAAACTCGAAAAGTGCTCGTAAAAGTCATACAAAACTCTACTCAAATCTAAGGGATAAAATTTTGCTACCTCGGACGACGAAAAAAGCCAGCTCTTAACTAAACCACACGAGAAGAAAGAAACCATTTTCAGTTAATAAAAGTCTAGAAGTAAGCAAACGGCAATTTCAAGAGGCTGAGGTAGTTCTAAAACATGCGATTCTAAAACACATTTTTATTGCGATCCATACAAACATACATAACATTGCAGTCATAAAAACATATCCCTGTCCGAACATATTACTGTTGTTACTCTTTCCTAGCAGTAATGAATAGCTTTCGCAACAAAACCATTAAATTCTGAAACTTCTTCGATGATCGTGTAAACTCTCTCTCATCTTTCCTGTCCATTTATTTTCATGGGTAGGTTTTATAATGATTCCAACTTATTAAGGCAAAGTCATAAGCTTGCAAAAATTGTTTGAATGAAACCTTGCCTAGTCTTTGTTCTAATAGATATTTATAGTTGGTATTTCATTCCAAAAAAGCTTTAAATATATATAACTGAAGATATTGTTTGACACGAGAAACAATTTTTATGGTGCCATAATATTACAAACAATTTTAAAACATTTACGCCACTTGATTAGAGTAAAAGAAACAACCCATTTTAAGAAACAATATTTCTCTTTATTAATAACATAATATATGATTTAATATACAAATTTAAATTTCAAATCTCAATTGTTGAGTTAATTGATTACACATGCAAGTTATTTTTGCAACCTCTTATTCACAGTCAGAATTATATTTTGAGTTCAAAAATAGTTGTCTTTTTGATAATCAAAGTACATTAAATGCAAAAAATGACTTCCAATGTTTTGAAAGAAATACAAGTATATGTTTTTTTATAAATTTTCAAGAATACGTGTTCTTATTAAGATAAATAATTTTAAAATGTAACTATTCAAAACGAAAGTAATGATTTATATTTAATATTAATTCCAAAATAAAATGAACCTATGAGATAATTCTACCTTTTTAATTAAAATAAAAAATTAGTATGAGGTTAATAATTCCAGAAGTAATTACACTTCTAAAAATAACATTGCAAGTGAAGCGTTTCTATCAATAAAATAGAAGCTTATTTAGCTAGCTTTAATTTTAGTATTTCCTTATAAATTAATGTAACTTCAATGACTAAATATATTTAATTATTAAATATTTATATGTTTTACGCAGGAAAGAATTTTTGATTGAAAATTTCAAGGAAATATTTTTGGTGGTTACAAAATATATTCCATTGATAAAGTAAAATATAATAGATATCACGTTTTACATCAACACAACAATTTTTTATCTAAATTATATGAAGCTCGAATAAGAGTTAATCATCAAGTCGTGGCTCGAGCCGGATGCCACTGAAGATCCGCCATATAGCGGGACTGGTACATGTTGAATCAGTAGAGACTCCAAGTCCTTCCGAAGACGTAGTGGGGAAATTTGGAGAGAAGGTGCCAGCTCAGGTGTCGTCCTCGTCGCTTGACCAAGGTTCAAAATTATGAGGTCTGTTGTCAACAGTTCTCGTGTTGCTTCACAGAGTGAAAAAAACAATCTTGCACACATAAGTCAAGTTAATTGCACCCAAATTCCATGGCAGTCGAGTGGTCATGTTCAAGAGTTGTTTCCATCGAGTTTTGGGGTTGAATCCTGATACCGTGAAAATACCTAAAGTAGCTGGCAGATGCACTTTAAACCTGTCAAGTTTCTAAGTCCTCTCGTTGGCTTGGTGTGGAAGTTTGAAGAAGGAGGTTACAGCTCAAGTGTCATCCTTGTCACTTGAGGGAAATTCAGAATTACGATATGCATCTCCAATAAACTTCTTGTTGCTTTTAAGTGCAACTCTAATAAAAGTCAATCAATCAAGTAAGAGTTAAATTTTCAAACATTGCCAAGCCTTTACATTTGTTATTTGTTAAGTTTATATATCATAGGATCTTAATTAGAAATGCATATTGCTAATATTTATTAGGAAATCATTCTAATAATCGATGTTTAATAAATAATGTTTCAGTTTTCGGTTTTTTCGAATAATAGATATCAGGTACATATACTTTTAGATTAAAATCACATTTGACTCTTTTAAAGTAATTTTACAAATAATTTTGATAAATTAATGGTAAAATTGCATGTCATAATTTTTTCACCAAATGTATAATTACAATGAATTGTTTTGAGACTCCTATACCACGTATTTTTAACTAATATTTTTAGCGGGCCAGTTTTACAGAATTTCAGTTTTTCTTTCAAATATCTTAAATTTTAGTTACAGTTTATACTTCATGATTTTCTCTATTCATTTAAACAGAAAACTAATATCCTGAAATATATAAATATTCTTTTGAAATAAAATAATTGTCATCTTTTCTATAAATAACTTTAGATTCATAGAACTATATGATGAAGTTAGAGAAATATTTTCATAAATTTAAGTAAATTTAAAAATTAAAAAACAGTAAAATAATATTTTACACATGCTAGAGTATTCCTTATACTAATATACTCTCATTTTTATCTATTGTAGTTTCAGAAAGAACTTTTATTTGTACTCAATGGCTTAACGTGAGAAATTCAAAGCAATATTCCATTCCATAATCCAATTTTTTTTAAAAAAAAATTGTTATATGATGTGCTTCAGTTATCTTAAAAGAATAATTTATAATTACTTTTATTTCTTTAACTTATTTTATAGAAATTTTTGAATTTGTTTGTATATTCAATGGAGTTTATTTACTAGTACAATTTGTGGTGAAATATTAAAAAATCTTTTACGAGCTCCTTTAAAGTAATATGCATAACAGGACTAGTAAGTGGGCCTTTTCCAACATACCCACAAAAATATATTTCTTTAATATTCGTTATCATTATCATAGTAATAAAAAGTTTTGAAAAAATTGAACATAAAAAAGTTTAATTTTGCCCTCAAAATCTCCGCAGCCACTTAATCTTAATATAATTAAAGGGAAAAGATTATAACCACTTAATCTTATTTACAATTAAAGGGAAAAAGCCAACTTTTTCGTGGCTATAATCAACTCTGACAAATATTTTGCCTAATTCGGAGAAGAGGAGGAGGAGTGCCGTTATAAAAATGCAATTTGTACTTTCTGGGTAAACTGTCATTATAATTGGTCCTTATTTATAATTCAAGGTTTTTCATCTTTAAAGGTTTCCAAAATCCATAAAAATTGTGAAAACATAAAAAGAACACCCAAGGCATCAAATTACACTCCATTCAAAATGTCTCTCATCCCTGAAACGGCCTATGACCTTTCTTATTCGAAATGTGAGCCTCACACTTGGTAAAACGAGAAGACGCTGGCTACCAAACGCTTCTTCGCTGTTGTGCAGACGTAAAATATTCAAGCCCAGTGACGTCATAAGAGGCGAAAGACGCTCTAGCCAACGAAACTACGGAGCAAGTCAGCATTTAGACTCAAAACGTTTTACCTTTATTGTGTTCGAGTCCGCACCGATTAGTGGAGACTCGCAATCCGCAATCGCTCTGAAAAACAAAATTTCTTTTTCCCACTCTGTATCGTTGAAATTTTTTTTTGTTAGTTTTTTTTTGTTAGTTTTTTTTTTTTATTTTATTTTGCTCATTTTTTTTTAACTTTGGAGCTTACGTGATGGCTTAGAAACGTTAATAAAATCTAAAGCCTTAGACTGGTCGATAGATATTTATAGGATTGTGTTCCTTGTGTTGTATGTCCACTCTATCTTTTTCCCTTTCCTCCACGTTGGAGAATAAACTTAATGATTATCTTTCTAGACTCAAAACGAATTGCTCACCGAGAAGCTTCTTTTACTTCTTTTCTTTTTCTTTTTTTCTTTTAGAAGAAAACTTACGTAAAAATGTTCTTTTTTTCTATTCTAACGATTTTAAAAGAAAGCATTATTTTTTACGGTGGCTGAGAAAGAGAATAATAATAATAATAATAAATAGTTAAGTCTTATACAAGAGATACGAATACAAAAATATTTTAGAGCCATAACAATAAAATTTGATAAAGTGTATTTTTAAAAGCTTAAAATGTGTGTGTAATGTTCTGTTTTCCAGTAAAATTTCTAAATGTTATAATAAAGAAATTCATAAGTAAAAATAAATTCGTTTTTCTCTTTATAATAAATATTTAAAATTCGTGCAAATTATGAACCAAAAGGTTTTGAATGAATGCTAATCTTTTTTAATAGAATGGCGTAGTTGATAATTAAATATCCCTTACATTGCTAAAAATATTGAAGTTTTTAATGATTTGATAATATTTCAGTTCCATTTGCTTGGGTATTTTAGTTATTATGATGTTTTATTTTAATATTTTATCTGATCCTATAGATCTTAGAAACTCAATATTGTGTTATTTTATCATGCGTTTATTAAGTACTTATATATATATTTCATAACTAAATAATTTTAGTCTTATTATTTCATTAATTTCCTTATTTTCAGTATCTTAGAGATAATAAAAATTTAGAAACTGTATATCTAAATCTATATCTTGCATAAAGTACTGAATACCTAAATAATTCTCTCAAACAGCTCTATTTTTAAATCACTTCTTAAAAGTTTCTTCTTTCCATTAAATTTATATGCGATCAGGTAAAATTGGATTAAAGTTTCAATATTTATACGAACAACATTTGTAACGTTCAGTTAATTTCCCCCACATTCTGTCTGGTTAATTATAACAATAAGACAACATTTGCATTATTGTCATTGTATTATAGAAAAACAGATTTCCAAGAGAGAGCGTATTTATAATACATGTTTCAGACAGAACTTTTATAGAAATAAAAGATGTTTCTTCCGTCTCATTGTAAAATCATCTTCGCAATACAAAACTAGTCTTTTAAAATCTTCTTTAATTTTTGAAATTTCTTCAAGTCTCAGATACTTTTTAACTCTCCTTCACCTCAACAATTTGTTTATCAAATTCTTAAAATAAAATTTAAATCCTGAAATTATCAAAACATGCATTTTGCAGTATGCATTATAAGAATGCGAAGATATTCAAAAACACTTACTGTATAGAAAGGAGGAAAAATCAAAAACAATTTAAGGATGGCAAGATTTGAGTAACAATAAGAAATGTATCAGAAGATGAATTAATCTAAGAAAGCTTTTCGGAGAGAAAATTTAAATTTTTGATTGATTTTCTTTGCAGATTTTTAAAGACGAAAAAAATTTACTATGGATAGAAATATTTTTATTTAAATTTATTTTCACAAAGATGCTAAAACTGGATCATAATAATTTAAAATTCTTGGAGAATTAAATTATATCTAAAACATGTTTATTAACACAATGATAATTGAAGATTGATACTTAAGTTTTCCTTTTGCAAGCCACTATTTTTTTGAAAATTTCTTATAAATCTAAAATTAATTATTAGAACAGTTAAAAAATAGGTATAATAAATGCATTACAAAATCTTTAAATTTTGTTTGAAAAAACCTGTCTTAGAAATCTTTTAAATTCAACTTTGACTTCTTACTTAAAATAAATATTCTTATTCAAATTTATTAGTAGCATATAGAAATAAATTAACTGTAAGAAACAAATCATCATATAAAAATGATTCAACATGCTAAGCATATTTATTGTAAATTTTTGCAATTTCCATAATTTCCATTTTTAATTTTACGAATAAATTTACCAACAGTTCTAAACCTTTCCAATCCTGTGAATTTCGATTAGGTACGGATGTAGTCCTCGTCACTTGACCGAGGCTCAAAATTATGAGGTCCGTCAACAATAACTCTTGTGTTGCTTTAGGGGCGACGTTAAAAATCAATCAAACAATTAGGTACGGTTTTTGGAGAAACAATTTTTGTCATCTCCTAATATAGATTCTTTTATTTGACCCCTTGAAACAAAAGTAGATATCCGTAGTTATTTAAAAAATTTTAATACATTAAGAAAAGTTACTTCAAAGTTCAAAATTTTTCTTCTCCTGTACATTCACTATCATGTCTTAAGCTTTTAAATTAAATTAAAAAGCATTCGTCGAAGATATTATATGATTGATGAAACACAAAATATTACAAGCTGAAAACAAAAAAAATACTTTATTTAAAAAACTCAACTGTAATAAATTATAAAAGGCTATTTCTTTGAAATCAACGAGACCTAAATAATAGTCTAGACAAACTGAAAGACACTAATGTGCTCCAAAATATTTTTTGAAAGAAATAATGCTTAAAAAAACTTATCATAGTTTCATTCCAACAAAACCAGTACCTTGCTTTCTTTAATTTTTGTACCCACAGTTGTCGTAAATCATTCTCCTTAAATATCTACAAAATTACGTTTCTTTTGACAAACTCCCATCAGAATGAAAGGGGTGGAAATTAATTACCGTCATCCTTTTCTCCCCCTTAAACCCGCATTCAAGCGCTACAAACACTTTAAAAATACAGAAGTTGGATAAAGCCATTAAGCAAGGAAGAAAGTTGCTACCTCATTAAATTAGAAAGAAGTTTATCTAACAAGGTACTGAAAGTTAACATTAATTTACTTAATGTGTAAAGGAGCCGATCTTTTGGGAGGTTGTTAGGGAGGTGGGTTCCCTGACGATATGACAGTAACATTATACAAAAGAAAACTTCTTAATATTTTTTTGATGACCGTTGATACCCTTATGAACGGTTGTTACTCGCTTTTTTAAAAATTCCAATTTAAACAAGTATAGCACAAATTACATATAATGTAACTCATAATTTCTATTTATTTCTGAGATTTGAAACATTTTACCTGGTGAGAAAAAAGATCAGAGCACAGAAAATAAGAATTATATCAAATGCTCATTTACACGACGATTTAGAAAAACTGGGAAGTATTGTCACAAGGGATTGTACACATCAATACAAACAATTTTCCTCGCGAAATTCATAGTCTAAAATGTAACTTAAATGCTATAGCGGGTTGTGAATCAGCTTGCTTGTTGCGATTTATCAGGAGAAAAAGATGCAAATGTAACCTGGAGTAGAAGAAACCGTAAGGAAATCCTGCTTTATAGTTAATAATACCGATGGCCCTAGCCCTGTGAATTTTTCAGTGTGTAACAGTTCTTACTATTATAGCTCACAGGATAATGGCGCATTTTAGTAATACTGAAAAATCAGGTATGCGTTTCATTTATGGAGCTACAAGCGTAAGTACTAAAGAAGCAGCATATATGTAGGGGGAGCGTTTTCACCAAAGGGGGTAACTCAATCTGAAAACATATGAGCGAATTCATCGGCAGCTGTGCGAAATGGGATCTTTTCTTGCTGTTTGTTCTGATTCAGGTCGTGCGTGGACTGCCTGAACAGTAGGTGGGGGAGAAACGATTTCGGAGAGGGCGAAAAATCAGGTAACTACAAGCACACAAGCTGTAGGCTGTATCCGTAGTGTGCCACAATCCAAGACATGGCGGGATGCATGACATGCATCTACCATTTTCAAAGAGTCTAAGCATAAACTAAAGTAGATTATTCTCATTGCCTATACTTCAACAGCTGATCCCTGCAGATACAGCAACACGCCCAGATTCATACCAATTGTTCCTTTCTCCGATGAATGCACTTTCACCCGAGATGATGCAAAATACTCGCAGAAAGCATGTTTGGGCATCTGTAAATTCACATGCGCATCAGCCACGCTTCTCTTTCCAGCGGCAAATCTTTCTCCATCATTATTTAAGCAGAAAACATCAGTACCTGCCTAATAGATCAGTATCTTCTTTTAAAACATCGTTACAAGGGCATATGCCCGACGTTTCTGTAAGAGGTACTGCCAGACTTGCTGGAGGATGTTCCAACTAATCTCCGGTGGCATAAGTGATTCAAGCACGATGGAACTCCAGCCAATTTTGGGCGATAGGTATGGCACTATCATACCATCCCTTTTCCTAATTGATGGATCCAAACAGATGGTCACTACGATCGCCGGATTCGTCATGTCTTGATTTCTTTTTGAGGGAACAGCTGAAAGATTCTGTGCATAAAATTTCTCTTGACAATGGAGAGAACATAATCGTAAGACATTAAGCTTCTACTTAGAAGGTTCGCTGTATGCTTGGAATATTCATAAACGTTTGCCAATTCCTTCTTCGTTGCTGTTCTTCCTGCATTGCCGTTGGAGATCATTTTTTTGAACGATCATTATAAATATACATTACAATTAATATTTCTTAACGTATACGTTATCTTTGTGTTTCTAATTGCATCCTAGGTGTAACTATGTTGCGCTCTGTTAAGAATTAGCATTTCCTTTTAGATTATGTAATCTTTGATGAAAATTGTTCATTTTGATGTGAAATATCACCTCTCAAATTCTTTTCTATTTTTTTAATCACCCTATACATAGCGATTTAAAATAGTTATAAATGTATACTTAAGCATTTTTAGAAGGCTTTTAAGATAATAAATGAACATCAGTAGCTACTTATTTTGTAATTTTAATTAAAATAATTGAATACACAAATTTTAGTGCTCAAATATACGATTAACCATTGAATGAATTTCAGTACTAAAACATAAGGTCAAGCACGGAATGCATTTCGGTGCTTGACAGGAAATGAATTTAATTCATTTGATGTTCCTGCTCAAAGGAACAAAATGCATTTCAGAGTTCAAACATAATTAAAAGAAAAGCATTTCTCTGCTTAAACACAAATTAATGGAAAACATTTGAAAATTAAAAAAAAAAATGAACAGATTGCTTTTCAATATCGAAATAAAAATTTATATAATACATTTTATCATTAAGGTACAAATTAATCAAATTTCCGTTTTCAAGCATAAAGAAACAAATGCACTTCATTGTTGAATAATATTTAAAGAGAACCGATTTCACAATACATGATCAATAAATGGTATTTTCATTTTAACATACTAGATTTCTTGTGAATGATTAAGTTAAAAATTTGTTTCTGTTCAGGAGGTCACTTCACTCAATATTTTTTTTATATCCGAAATATTGAAAATAAACATGTTAAGAAATATTGTTTCTTAAAAATTCAATGGTAGAGTTTTTTGTGAAATATTATTTTATTATATTTGATGAGAGAAATTTTTTAAATTTTTATTAGTTATTTTTCATTTAATGTATGGAGTAACATATGAAACAAATGATGGGAAACATGGTAAAAAAGGTAATACATTTCAACTCTTTCAGAATTACTTTTTTTGATAAAATATTTCATTAAAAATGATAACTATGAAACAAGTAAGAAATTGATGACTGTGCGACTGGTCAATTTTTTAAAATTCTTCCTTGAACATAATTGCTTTTGACATTAAAAATATAGGAAAAAGTGCTGCGTGAAGATTCGACCCTTAAAGAAGGCATTTCTAAATTACTTAACATGGGAAAATGAATTTATTTTTTACATAAAAATTTACTCTGAAGAGTGAAAAACATTCATGTAATGATCTCATACAACTACATTTTTCTTCACATACCTACTGCAGCTTCAAAAAGAGTGATAGATTTCTAATTTATCTTTTACAAATGGAATGGATATATGTGAAATACATGCATTACATGGGAAGCTTTCAATGAAGAAATTGACTTTAATAATCATATAATAATTGAGTCATCATAAACAAAAAGTAATATTTGCTAGCCATTGTACAGCTTGAAACTAACGAACCGAACTAATATCTCATAATTACAATAAAAATAGTGCTCATATTGATTTTTATCATCTACGTGAAAATTGCAGCTGATACAACGTTATCATTAGTGAATAAAAACTGTTTAATATCCATAGTGAGAAATTTAGTAAGAAGCAAAATCAGCACTTACTAATCACTGCACAACACGAGTTTTACGATACTATCCTTCGGAGCAAAGCTGTGTAAATGCTAATTAGCAGCCTAAATGTTCTTGAAAGGGAATTGTGTAATTACGCAATATTAAACGAGGCTTAAGGTTAATGATAAAATTGTGAAGAAAAAATGCTAACGAGCTTCTTACAAATTGTTTGTTTAATTACACCGCATACACAAGCATTCGTTTAACTACAACGCCTAAAATATATGAAATACGTTCTTGATCACAAATTTTAGGTAAGAGGATTTGATATTGAAATAATGATTAACTGAAACATATGTGCGAAAAAAATGCTCTTTACTTGTATTATTCTTTTTTAATGTTAATAGTAATTTTAATATAACAAGATGTGGAAATATCAAATAATAACATACAAAAAGCATTACTAATCCTTTTCTTCGGTTTTATGCGCAATTTCAGTTTATTTATTCACATCATTTTAAATTTCAAAGGATATTATAACATAAGAAACAATACTTTATAATTAAAAAAAATTCCAATATGAAATATAAAAAAACATGTAGAGCATTATTTTTTAAAAAAAAATTATACTGTTCACTCATAAGTTAAAAAACCAAATTGATTTAACTGCCACAGTACAAAAAAAATTTACAATGCATTTATAACTCAAATTAAAAAGTAAATTGTTCCAATGATCATTTAAATTAAGAAAAAAGAGTTTTTTGACCTAATTTCTAAATTTATTACAGCTACTTAATTGAAAATTATATTGATGAGAAACTGAAGATTCATTGCAGAAAAATATTTGAAAGAGAGCATCAAAATGAAACTGTTCCACATTACATTGCTTCTCCATGCTCTAAAGAGTGAACAGAGTTAAAATATTCTCAAGAGTACATTAACTCTGTTCACTCTTTTAAGAGAAAAGGATATTTTAGCCTCCCATATAAACTTATCTTTACATGCATTTAAGCTTATAAATTCTCATTTCGCTTATTATAAAAAATAATGAAATAACGATTATCCATCAACAATAAGACTGTGCAACATATGTATCTAACGTTTCACTAAAATTATTTTTCTTAATATTTGATGTTTATTACTTTGGTTTTATTAATTATTTCAGTAATTCTTACTCAAATAATTTTTTATACATTTCCGTTATGTAAGTTTCCAAATAGTAGATTAAGTGAAAAAAGTTTCGATCTTTCTAATCAGTGTAAACCACTTCTAAAATTCACACACATGATTATTAAAAAAAAAATCTTCTTTTTTATTATTTCCTTTGCTTAATAAGATAAATTCATTCAACCGGAGTGTTCATTTCTTCATTTTAATCAGCGTAGAATAAAATAAAAATAAACTATGCATTTTACAATCATTAAGGTCCCAAGTAAATGATGTTTATACTTGGCCATTAATGAAGCATTATTCTCTTATCATAATATGCTAAAATCTGGTTATACTAACCATTATTAATATTTTTTAAATTATTACAGATAGAATAATTAGGACTTCTGCTTCTGACATACATTTATAAGGATCCAAATAATAAAAACGCATACACATGAATGAATTATTTGTTCAATTCATGCATTTTATTTACTTATCACTTTTATTCAAATATTATTGAGTTTTTTTAAATGTAACATTTAACTTTGCCCTACAGTATTATACGCATAACATATTTTATTTAAATATTTAGATGATAAAACAGAATATTTTATTCTGATATTTGTTTAATTGTAAACTATCCCTGTAAGTTGTAAGCTTTAAACCACACTATTAATTCAAAACAAGAAAAATAATTCGTTTCGAATTACAGTTCCTATATTTTAAGTATGAAGTAATCTCTAAAGTATTCTTCTTTCAAAAGCTATCTGATATTCAGAAAAAGAATTAAATGCTAAAAATAATGCCGTATTTAAAATAATGTTCTTAGCGGCTCAAAATCTAACAGAACTAATCCAAATTCTTTATTTAGAAATAACACTTGTATTGAAGCAACAATTAAATTATTCTAAAAATTAAGCATCCCAATTTATTTATTTTTAGTGATTGATTGAAAGAAACTTTCACCAATCTCTCTTTTAATTAGAAAACCAATAAAAATCCCTGTAACTGGGGCACAAGTGTGTTATTCATCATGAAAAATGCATCGTTAATGACTTTGCTTATCTACAGTCATGAAAGAGTTCGCTTAATGACTTCAGTTATCTAGATTCATAAAATCCAGACTGTCACAAAAGTGGTCCGAATTGCCATTATAAGTTTATTTTCTACATTTTCATGATTAAATCATTTAAAACATTTTTAAACAATAATAGAAAAATCAATTGAAACATTTTTATGATTAATTTCTAAAAGGTATTTTCCCAAAGTTACTGGAGGAAATTGATTCTCATAGAACAGTTATTTAATCTTAAAATATGTATTAATAAAATGAGTAGCCTTGTATTTAAAGTACAATCGTTATTCTCTTGTCATTAATTTTTAATTAAATAATAATAAAAGCTTTGTAATATGGTTTTGTGACGAATGTAACTTAAAATATAAATATAAATTGACGATTCATTCAAAATATTCTTAAAAAATCAGTCTTAACGTATATTTAACATTAAAAGTAGTTGATGAAGTAAACTCACAGACAAAATAGATGAATATTAATCCACGTACAATTTTTTTCATGTCATAATGTATTTACTGAACATTTCTTAAAATTACACTTACACACTTTACTGAAATACATGATTATTTTCTTCAACGCAGTAGTTTCCTTAGAACACTTAATAAATCTTTGTTTTCTTAAAGTATATTATTTCCTCTTTTTCATATACAAACATTTTAAAGTAAAATACTTAAAATATTTATTATTATTTAAATGAGGACTTTTAATTTACTCTAAATTACAACCTCTCTCTCTTTCTCTTTCTTATTACTCATTTAAAACTTTTTTCTTGTTCCAAAACATGATCATCTTAAGGGTAAAATGTGCAACATGACCCTCAGGGATAATATTTTAGAACACGATAAAAAAAAATATTAGGTAAATACAGAAATCATGATCTGAGGAACCCTAGTTTCTGATTTCTATTTTTTCAATAGAATTATTTTCCTTTGGTAGATATAGGTGAAGCGCGCACAGAATAGCCTAGCGATATTTTCCTCTGTTTTTTAGCTCTTTCTACTGATCCTACTGGACCCTTTTTTTCTATTTCAAAAGTTTTATATACTTTTGAGCCAATAAACCAACAATCACTCACTCACTAACCAAAAATAAGACCTTTCATCTCTATTAGATTTCCATTTATTTTAATTCCTGAGTTAAAATGACAAATATATTGAGAATTACTACTTAATTTAGCACTTTTGTTTAAATTACATACTACTATAAAGTTTACTTATAATCATTCTTATACCTGAAGAACATCGAAATGTCCTAGAATTAAACTGCTAAGTTTAGTTAAAAATAATGTAAAATAAGGAGTTGTTTGAAATAAAATTTATAGAACAGTTTAAGTATTTTTTTTCTTAATCCATAACACTAAAAAATTATAATATTTAATAACTATTGATTACCGAATGAAATTGCAGTTATATTAAAACATATATCATTGACTGTTTAGATACCTGACGTTTTAAGTTCTTCTTGAATTAAATTTAATATACATGGAAACAAGTAAAACATGTGAACTTCATTAATGATATTTCAAACACGATATTATTTTACTTTCAATTTAAATATTAAATATTTGTGCAAGGTATTATATGTCACCTATGTCCTATTGTTACATTTTTCTTAAAATAAGAAAAACTCTTCATTACTGATTGGCTAATAAAATATTTTAAAAAGCAGTAATTTTTTATTGATTTAATGCATAATTCAAAAATACAAACAAGTATCCAAGAGAAAAAATAAAATATGCATAATTTATTTCATTTAAAAATAAATAAATTTATAAAAAAATTGCATTTATATAAAGCTTTATCCATTTAATTCTTCAATGGAAATTGTAATAGATTACATTCCACTTACTGTACAATTGTTTTCGTTATATAAAATATATCATTGATGAAAATTTAATTATTATAACTAAAAATTTAAAATAGCTATTTAAATTAGTTCTTTAAGCCAGTTTTAACTTTTGAATATTAGTTTGATAATATCCCACAAGCGGTATCCTAATATTTCATCATATATTTTCTAACCAAATGTTAGAAACAGGTTTAATACTATTTAATTTCGGTTTTAAAAATAAGATATTATTCCTACATTTACAATAAAAATTTTAAAATATGTAAGAACGTTTATACATTTCTACAAAAGCCTTAACGTTTACCAAAATTATTTAATTGAAGTGTCAGATATAAGCTAAAATATCATATTTAAACAAAAAAAATAGCTTACAGAAGTACCGAAACTCTATCTCAATGTTTCCAAAAACACTTAAACAAAACGAATACAAAACTAAAATAACTTTTTTTCGATTGCTTTTTGATGTGTGTGTGACTTTCCTATTAAATGCTTCATTTTCAACCACTTTTGCTTCTGTCACTTTTGTATTATTACGTAAAAGACATCTTGACACTATTTGATTTTTTCATTCTTTTCAACAGCGGAAATTGGCAGTATTTCTAGTGCATTTCGCTTCCCTTATGCTTCCAGGACTTTCAGAAGCACTGAAATCCATGTATGACGACATTCATGGAATTGCATCGAAAAAAGATCTTCAATTTTATACGCCTGTCCTATTGGGAAAACTTCTGATTTTGTTTCTTTTGATTTTTTCAATCTCTTTACGTAGCTTAGAATCCATTTCGTATGCTTTCCTGGATTTCCCTGCCGAACATATATTTTCTTTCAAGAGAGAAGTTTTTTTGAATTCTTCAACATATCTTTTGACCTTATACTTTTTACTTTTAAGTGATATTTCTTTCACCAGAACAGCTTTTCATTTGTTAAGATACATTGTTTGTACAATATATACTTTATTTATTATCTGAAATATTTCCCATACTTTTCTATTAAGCACATCTAGAAGCGAAAAAAACCCTCAATTTTCGCTTTACTTTTATTAATATACAATTATTAAATTTTTGCGTCAATGATATTTCTTAAATTTATACGTTATTTTTATGGAAATCTAATAAATGCAATTTTCAGTAATCAATGTAAAATTATAACTAAATTTAAGTCTATAGTTAAAAATTTTAAGCTTGTATTGCTAGATAAATACAATAATTTCATATAATGTTTGAGATACAAACTTATTCGATAAAAATACTTATGGACATAATGTTTTTCTATTACATTTTGAAATTAGAAGAATTTGAAAAACAAATTAACTAACTCAGAATAACATTAGGACGGATGAACTTGAAATTTTACAATAAATTTTAGATCACCCTATATATTTTCACTTACTCTAAACATGATTAGTTACAAAGTTGTAAGTATTTTAATTGCATAGGGATTTGTATAAATTCCTAGCACAACAGCAAATTAATTTGGAGACAAACAAAATGAAGGTTACACTTCTTCCTCTACATTCTTTTCTTTTAAAAAACACTCGATTCTTTTTACGTTTCAAACTTCATTAACATATAAATTAATAAGTCCATGTATTAAAAGTCAAATAAGAATTAATTATTTTATGAAAAATGGTTGCTGAATTTAATTTTACTAATTAATATATAAGTTACTGAAGAACACGTTATCGCTTTTAAAGATTTATAAGCCATAGTTTGACTCCTAAATGAAAAACAACGGATTTTTTAAACCTAATAAGGTAATTAAATTAATCAATATCTTTAATACTTACATTAGTTATAAGTTTAAGATAGTATCAAATATTTCTTATTTTTTTTCAGAGCAATTAACAGAAACCTGAAGTATTTTCCAAAATTACATCTTATGCAAAATCATATTGATTTCTATAATCAATTATTATTCTTTTGTATTTCATTTTTATATATAGATACATAAATCAAAACACTCGTCAATTAAAATCTGGTCTGTTTTTTAAGACAATAACAGCACATAATTGATTTTATTGCTATTTTTATATTTGGTATATTCTTCATATTTCACAAATAAATATATTTCCCTGTGCCATATTTCGTTTCTTTTGTACACAGATATGAGAAAGAAAAGCCTAGAAGAATTTTTTATAAGAAATATTTGTATTAACTGTAAAAACTTTTTTAAAAATATCTTATCTTCCATAATAAATAAAAAGTATTGAGTGTATGTTCCAAAAAAAAAAGTAATCATTTTGAAGTAACAGTAGAAAATCATTCGAAAACGTAAGATTCAAAGTAATCGAACTCACATTATTAAAGGATCAAATCACAAATAATTTTAAATACCTTTATTTTTATACTATTTTAATATTGCTATACTTAAGAAAATTTATCTATTTATATGACAATATTTCCATATTTAGGTATCAAATGTGCATTCAACACGAATACCATTGTTTCCATTTTTCGAGCAGTTACGTGTAATTTCTTTCAATCTCTCACTTCGTTTGACGCTTAAATATAACGCTTTTACTATTCAAATATGTAAAAATAAAATCATGTTTTAGCTACAGTAATGCAAATGTACAGCTATAAAAACACCTTTTTATTCATATTGAATGTTAAGCAAGGAGAAAGTTAATATCTCTAGATAAATCATTTCAGAAATATGGCTAGAGCTTATTATTCAAACTTGCTAACAAAAAATAATATAGAAACATGATGAGGTTGATAAAAATGTCTGGCGTCTTGAATATTATTATCAATATTCTCAACGTTTGACCTTTATATGTACATAGTAAAAGACACACAAAAAACAAAGAATCATCGTACATTGAAATAGAGGTTAATTCATTGCTAGGCAACCTATTGTTTGGCTACAAAATAAGCCGAACTCTCAAAACAGCTAACACGTTATTAGCTTTTATGTCGGATGAGAGAAAATATTTGTCCAAATTCATGAAGGCTAATAATATGAATTTAAGTAAATTTTATGTCCTTATACAAGCAGAATTATATCGATACAAATTACATTCCATAAATACAAAGTTGCAAACATATGTTTTAAAATTCTAATTTATGATATTGTCATTTAATATGTGTGTCTAATATAAACTGACATTTCTTGACACTCATACTTAAACAAAATTATTATAGTGCCACCAATAAATATCTTGTTAATTTTTTTGATATTCTCTAATAATGATGTGAGTGTGTTTATCAAACATAATATAACATTATTTTACCTTTTAAAGTAATGTTCTAACGTAATATGGTGCAACTTTTCGTGTAAAGATACCAGCATGTTAGAAGGATTTAAAAAATACCATAGCACAACTAATATCATTAATTGAAACAATTTATCAAAACAGTTAGTAACATTTTAGCATTTTAATTTGGTTTGAAGTTATTGAAACATCTTTTCCTTTCTGAAATTTAATACACTAAATTTTCAATCAAGTTAGACATCTCCTTGACGTAAATTCATGAATATTTTAGCGATATATGAAATATGTCATATATTACAGATTTTGCTTGTGAATTTATATATTAAGCAACATATTAAGTATTTTATTTTGAATTCCTTCTTTATTTAATTTTTGTAATCCATTACAACTAAAAATATATCTTAGAAAGCATATAATTATTCCTCTTTGCAGTTTTATAAATTTATATAAACATAAGAATCAACATGCACAATTATTCTTGCTGAAAGTTTCAAAAATGCTTAGTAATTTCTAATAATTTTCTAAGAGACGTTTATATATAATATGTATAAAGACACACTGCTGCATGTAATGTCACAGGGAGATGAGATTTATTCATCATATAAACAACACAAACTGATTATAATTTGGTAAATGTACACTTATAATATCTTCAACTAGCAATCATCGATGAAAACAACTCAACTTATTCAACACTTATTTATATGATCCACAAAGCATTAATTAGTTTAACTCATGACGTAAATATGCTATCAAATGCGTCAATAAACCAGTAGTAAATGCCAAATCTAGATATTTTCTTTGATCGTAAACCCGATGTTAAATAAAGAAATTTCCTATTTAAAATGGAAATTCCAATTTTAAATGATTTTATAAATATTATATCTATATTATGTCTTAAACCAAAAGATGCATGACAGTGTTAGATAATACAGCAATAATTTACAAAGCATTATCATGTTTTGATTGGAAATGTTAAATAAATAAAAAAAATGTATTAAAAAACTATTTTTGGTCGTCATAACTATCTCAGTATTATCGTTCTCATTTTAACTTAGTATAAAATACATCTAACATACGACTATAAACACATTTAACAGTCATGTAATAAAATTATATTTATTGTTCAAGGTTTTACAACAGTAGACCAGTAATAATTATGCAATTACATAAGTTAAATGCTTTTTTAAAAAATTTCAGTACATTATAATTTGAATGGGAGCAACTGAATTATTTTAGTTAGTTAGGTGTGATCTTATATAAATAACATTTTATTATTATCTATTTTTAGCATGAGGTGTATACATATGAGTATTGCAATATTTTTCTAAGTTTATAATTATATTGATGAATTAAACAATGCTATTAATTAAATACTTAATTTAAAGTAGTGTAAAGATTTATTTATAATATAAAAATAAACATAAGAACAGTATTGTTCATCTCCACTGCAAAAACTACGAAAGTTTTCTTTAAAAAATTGTCTGTGTTATTTTGAACTGTTTTGACAACTGAAAAAAATAAGAACTTCCGTTTCCTTTACCACAAGGAGAAAAAATATCTTCATTGAAAAATAGTCTGTTTAACCCAGATTGCATCTGAAAACTTGGGAGAAGATGCCAAAATCGCAAGAAACAAACACGAAAATGTATGAGATAATTAGGAAAAAATTTAAAGAAATAATTTAGAAAAAATTTAAAGAAACCGCAAATAATAGTATAGCGAATAATTTTTAAAGAAGATTAGCGATGCTAACACTTTAAAAATTATTCACAAAATTACGCACCTCTTTCTGTATAAGATCTAGAATTCATTCACAGACAAAAAGTTACTTTGTATACTTAAAACAGTTACTAGACTGACCTACTTCTTTCTCGAAGTGCATTTTAGAAGCGAAGGAAACGCACTAAAACATTACACTTTCCGAATTCTGAATTGCCATTTGGATCTAAGATTCGGATGTTTTTCTTAGAGTGAATTTCCTCTAAGAGTCTTTCCTTTCAAATATCAGTGAGTATATATATTTAAATTGGAAAACAATAGTTATAATTTACATGTAATTATGTAAAGATAAAACGTATTTTTATATTGGAACTAATATTAAAATGTATAATAATATGTATATATTTATTACTGATATTAAAATATTACTTTCATCATGTTAGTAAACGAATTTGAAAATCTATTATTTAGTGCAACAATATAATGGATTTAATTTTGCATGCATGCAATTTTGGTCTAAAATTTACTAAGTTTAATTATGTGTTCACCACAGTATTAAAATATTTTCGCTTTTATTGATTTATTATGCATAAAATGTACTTTATTAGAATTAATAATTCAAAGTAAAATACAAACTTGTACAAAGTACATTGTAAACTTTTGTACAAAAATATTTTATTGTGTTTTGGAACATTTTCAATAAAATGCTTTATAGTCTTATGAAATTCATTTTATAACTCCTTGAGACCATTTGGATTTTTAATTTTTATTGTTGCATACTTATTACATGAAACTCATCACTTGACTAAACTTACAATTTAGTCATCTGTTTTTCGAATCCCTTTTTTTAAACTAAAAAATCAATTAAAATATCACTTAATTTATGTTAGCTCATATTTTTCAATGAATAAGTAACAGTAACTATTTATTACGTAGTAGTGAATGTTGATTAAGTGAATTAGTAACTAGAAGTTATGCTATTGATTGACTTTTTATGAATTTCCGTTTCTGTAGCAAAGCATTAATTCACGTAAGAACTGCTTTCCTTTTTATTCTGTAATGTTTACTATAACGACTCAGTTTATTTATTTATAAGTAGTGTAAATAATGTAATATAAATATAATAATATTGTATATTTAAAAATCATGCAAAATCTTTAATTAATAATTATAAATCAACCTTTCTTCACAAGCATAATTAAAGCCATTAAGTGATATTGTTATAAGAAATTTTATGAATTTAGAATACTTTGTATGCAAAATATTTAATTTTTTTAACCAAGAAAGTAAATACAGAATATTTAAACTCATTTTATTCAGCAACAAAAATCGCTCTCTGCCAAATACATAGCATACGCAAACCAAATGTAATATTCAGAAACATGAACAAAAAAGGAAAATTTCCTTCCATATGATTAATGCAATAATTGACACTTTCTGTATATAAAAGGAGAATTATGAGCATAAAATTACTAAACGTAAGTATTATCAATGAACAATAGATTGAACATTATTACAATCCATGAATTTCTTATTACAATCCATGAATTTCAATAAAATTGTACCTGAAACAATTTCGTAGCTTCTACTTGGTGTGCTCTACATAAATATTTTCCCTTCTAATTCAATTTAAACAATCCTTTAAAATAGATGTTTTGGTGTAAATGTAGCATTAAATAATATTATTAGCCTAAGCGAGACTTCTTATTCTAATAGTAAAAAAATTGTCATACATGACGAACACACAATATACCTAAAAACAACTAGTATTTGAATGATCAAAGTAATTTTAATTTTTATGAAATTAATGAAGTATTATAGATCAAATGTTTTCTCTAAAAGATATCTATCTATCAATGCATAAATATGGAGTCAGCAATTATACTTTTTCCATACTCGCACAAATTCAAGAAGTACATACGCTGAATTTTAGAAACAAAGGTAAATAAAATGTTTTTTACAGTTAAGCAAAAACAATTCCAGTTATGCGGGTTATTTAACTAAAGTAAATATTTCTAATAAAAACACTTAAGTTTGTATACATTTGTTCTTAACAAATGTATGAAAAGGGAATGGTATATATATAAAATGAAGGATACAATATACTTTCTGGTTACTTTTTTAACTTATTTTAGATACTTATTTAATTCAAGATAATCTAAATATTTTCATTGTATTTATTTTTTATATTGATAAATTTCCCTTCGTATAATAATCGTAATAAATAAATCATTTTGTAATTCGTGAAAAAAATGAATTAAGTAATCAAAACATGAGTTAACTAAGAAATTTTTGTTTTTTTTCAGGTCATGTGCTATAAAATAAATGTGTATATTTTTAATAATAATTTATTTAAAATATATATATTTATTTTTAATAAATTATTTAAACATTTCATATTGATTTTCTGTATATATTACTTAGCAGAGTTTGAAAAGTATAAGCCATTATTTTATTAAAGTTTATAAAACATATACATCACTTCTTCATAAATTTTAGCAAACATTTGAAATATACATTTTAAATTCAAATGTTTAATAAATGGAACAATTACTCTTTGAGTATCTTTATTGTTGCGCTTGAATTATCATTAAAATTAAATTATTATAAATATGTTTAAAAAATATAACTAATTAATATTATCAAATTACAATGTGTGATTAAAAAGAAACTAATTACTCTAAAACACAATTTTAAATAGTAATTGCAATTTAATGTAAACATAAATAAATATGCTCTTTTGTTCGATCACTTTTTTGAGTAAAAATATAGAAATTTCAATTGACCTTAAATCAAAACTGTTAAAGAGTTGAATCAGCTACTTATTGATTAAAATTAATTTTAAACGCTAAATTTAAGTTTTTTCTAAGGTTTTTTTTTTAAAAGCATTTAACATTTTTCTATCGTATTTTAATCAATCAATGCTTCATATTACAAATTATTTTCTAGAATATTATTTAAATATTCAATACTGATGTATAATAAGCTTCTCATTTAAGATAATCGAACTTGAAGTTTTGAAATTAAGGAAGTTATTTCAGAAGTAATTTTCATTGCTTTAAAACTAATTACAAAAACACTTACACAATTGGATATTTTTATTTTTAATGAAGTGTTTTAATGATTTTAACACTAATTTAATGAAGATCTAATTCACTTTACAAAACAAAATTTAGACCTTTAAATATACCGATTTTCGAAGATAAAAATATTTCGCTATTTCAAACATATTCAAAAATAAAGTTAGAACTTCATAAATAATAAGTTATTTGCATAAAAATATAAAATAAAATAGCAAAAATGTTCGTTTTTATTCTTTTTAACAATAGAAACAAATAATTCTAAATCAAATGATCATTCATTAACTGTAAAAACCAATTACATTACTAGCAACATATTCAAAGCAAAATAATTACCTTCATTTATAAGGCAATTTTATTTATAAGAGTTGTTATGCCTTACGAATAAAAAGTATAAACTATTCAAAATAACTTAGAAAACTGTTTTTCTTATCATTCTTTTGTTTCTACAGACGTATTCTCATTTAAAAATTTAATAATACATGGTTACTTATAAAGAGAATAAATGTAAGTGGTAATTTCAATATGCATTAAAAATAAAATCTGTTAGGATAAACTAAAACACACTACCCGTTAACAACTCAAGTGTATTTATGTGCTTTTAACACATGGATCAATAAGTCCCGAGACTGTGCGGTCGTTTTTTTTGCGATTTCCTCCTTCAAACGCACCAGCAAGTCAATATAATAATCACTGTTGATCGATTTACCTTTTTCGAGGTAGTCAATGAAAATCACGCCATGCGTATCCCAAAAAACTGACGCCATGACTTTGACAGCTGACTGCTGCGTTTTCGGACGCTTCGGACGGCTTTCGCCAGCTGTGCGCCACTGCCGCTTCGACTCTGGAGTGTAGTGATGCATACATGTTTCGTCCATGGTCACGTAACGACGCAAGAAATCTTTTTTGTTGCGAGTAAATAGCGATTAACAGCTTTCTGAATCATCGACTCGTTGCTGTTTTTGTTCCATCGAAAGCAATCGCGGCACCTACTTGGAAAAAACCTTTTTCATGAAGGATAGTAAATACACTTCCATATGATATCTGTGTCATCTCAGCAATCTCACGGAGCTTCACTTTACGATCTTTCATTGTAATTTTTGTCACTTCACTCACATTTTCCGGTGTAACGGCTTCCACAGGTCTACCCGAGCGTTCCGCGTCATTTGTGTCGGTACGACCACGTTTAAACTCTGCAAACCACCGACAAATCGTTGCTTTTGATGGACAAGAGTCCGGGTAACATTTTTCAATCCATTGTTTCGCTTGCACGGTGTTTTTACCCATTAAAAAACAATGTTTTATCAGAACACGAAACTCGGTTTTTTCCATTTTTTAAACAAACTACAAAGCGACTTTACTCCAACCTCGATAACTCAGCTGTTTCTGGTCTGCTCGACTTAAAATTTTGACACGTTTCAAGCAAAGGTTAGTACTTTAGAAAGACTTGGTTACTGGATTACTACGAGAGCCATCTCTGGGTTAGTCTCGGAACTTATTGATCCATGAGTTAATTCACTTATTTATTCAAATGAGCATCATTTATCATTTAAGAATCATATGCTCATTTAAAATACCAAATAAATTTTATGTAGTTATTGCTTTTGTAAATAAATTAAATAAAAGTTTAATTTCACTTAGTTTCTGGTTAAAAAAATTGGCTCATTCGCAAAATACTTATGAATAATTCAATTTTGTTATATCAAGCTGTAGATTGTTTGAAGTTACATGACATTTTTGACAAAATTTCTATCATAATAATTGCGAATAAATAACAGAATATAAGGTATTCAACAAAACCTCAGAAATTATAAATATGTTCAGAAAAAATATTTAAAAGAAATCACGCGTTTTTCTTCTATATTTTACATCAATAAATGCTTTCACATTCCTTAATAAGGTTTTTAAAAAAGCAAAATGCTTGTCTACACAATATCAAGTGACATTTTTTATTGAAACTATAAAGTAAACATTTTGTTAATAAATACATAAGTAAAGAAGTTTAATTCAGCTCTATTTAAAAATGAACTAAAAGGCATAAAACATTTTTAAAATATAGAATATATATAATTTATAGGAATTTGAGTCCTTAACTAAGATATCTGAGTAATTACTAATATATTTAACACCATAGCTACTTACTTAAGAATGAGATCAAAAAGAAGTATTAAGGTCACAAACTCTTATAAATTATATATTCTTTCACATTTAAAAAATTATATTTACACTTTTTAGTTTATTTTTAATTAATAGTTTGGTTTTAATTTTTACCTAAATTTATTAAAAAAAATTTAATCTGCAAATTTATGACTAAAAAGCAATTAAAAGCCTGCAGTATAGCGGGGCTGACATAAGTTAAATATGTTGAGATTCCGATTCCTTCTGTTATGTATTCGTATGAGCATAACTTCATCTAAATTGAACGTTGTTAAGAGAAAATGCTCGGGGTCCCAGATCTTCGCGATAGCCTAGCAGCTATGATCGCGAACTCGCAGCGGGAGTTGTTTTCATCGAGTCACAGGCTGGAGCCCTGATGGCATTAAAAGCCTGCCGTGTAGTGGGGTTGACATGAGGTAAATATGTTGAGATTCAGAGTCCTTCTGTTAGCTTGGTGTAGATGCTTAGAGAGGGAGATGTCAGCTCTGATATCGCCCTCGTTACTTGACCAAGGTTTAAAATTACGAGGTCTAAAAAAATAGTCCTTGTGTTTCTTTTAAGTGCAACGTTAATATAATAATATATTAATCAATCAGGCCGCTACGACTTTCCCAAATCTGTCAATGCTTGAGGAAACCATAGTATTGTATTGTCATGGAAGTTATACGTGTATGGAAAATATCAGCTAGCTCGGATAATAGGAAGTGAGTTAAAATTCGAATACACATTTTGAGCTTGAATGAATACATACATACATATGAACATATCAAGTTAAATAAAAGCTAGTAATAACTCAAAACCAGAAGTATTCCATATACCAATAGATAAATTATTAAAATGATCTAAATATAATATATATGTCATAAATTGGGTTTAATACATGCTTGATTTCACCATCTGCCAGCACTTTCAATATAATAAGAAACAGATAATTTTAAATTGGTTCTCAAATCGCAAATCTTTAATTTGAGTCCTGATTTCACTATAGATGATCGTGGTAGTTGAATAGAACACTTGCCCTTAAATTGAATAGAATTTCTCAGTCTTTAGGCGATGTGACTCTGGTAACCTCCTTATAACACGGCACTTTTATAGCACAAATTCACTCTGACATGTTTCGAGAATTCGGAGCATACAGTACTCGTATAACACGGCACTTTTATCCAAGAACTACTGGTGGAAGAAGAAATTGATGAAGCAAGTATTGTAGAAATGATATACATAGGGAAATGGAAGCATAGGGAAAGACGAAATAAAAACGTTTATTCTACAAAGCATAAAGAAAGACCTAAGCTTAGCCAAATAGTTAGAATCATATTCCTGAAATAAAAATGCTTCATATAAAAGGAGTACAAAATTTAAAAGAGAACTTAATTAGTGCTTAGTATTATATAAGGAAATTTATGAAGATATTTTAAAACTAAAAGCAAGTAATCCAATGCATATTTTTTTGCAAACTCCTAATGGAATATGCACCCTAAGAGAATGCAGAAAAGTGCTTAGAAGTTGAAGATATGTTGCCAAAATAAAACGCTCTCAGTTAATAGGGATAGGGTGATGACGAAAAAATAAACTGTTTGATTCGTATTAATATATATAACTTCTTAAGAAGGCTTTAACAAAGATATATATCTTAATTATGAAAATTTAATAGCATGTTCTTTTTTTAATTTTGGGAACCTAATTCCCTTTTTCGAACTAGTTGTTTTTCGTACTAGTACTAGTTCGTACTTTTTCGTACTAGTTACTCCTTTAGGTAATTAGCACGAACTTGCATAACACGGAAATTTTTGAAACATAACTCCAATGTTATAAGGGGGTTACCTGTATATATGAAGAGAATGAAGGATCATAATGAGTGTCATCTTTGTCATTTTACTGTTGATCAAATTTACGAGGTTTGTCGTCGATTGCCATTGTGTTGCTCTAATGAAAATTTAATGCAAATAAAATAACAACATCCAAATTATGCAATTATTTTATAAAGAATTTTTTTCAAAATTGCATCAGTATCGAAGTTTCCAAACACATGGAAACAAAAATTAAAATAACGTTTGTTTATTCCTCTAATTTTGTTACTACTACTCCTTTTTTATCTTGTAAGGCACCAGTGATTAGTCATTAAATTACGGGATTGGTGCAGGTTGAATGGAATAGAATATTTAAGTCCTCACGTTGAGGGGAAGCTATAGGAATAAGGTAATAGATAATATGTCGCTAATCACTTGCATGAGAAATAAAATCAAGAGATTAACTCAAACCAAAATAATGGCATCAAAATTGTAATATTAATTATCAATTTCTACCACAATTGAAAATTTTATCGTATTATTACAGAAAAGTTTTCAGTACTTTCTAAAAGTATGTACTTCAGAATACATGAAAATTGTTAAAAAAATTAAGTTTGGGACAAATTAGTTTTACATATGAATTTATCCTAAAATATCAGGTAATTAAAAAGTTATCTAGCATTTAAAGTAATGGTATGCTCCCCCGAATACAGGAACATTTTTCAACAAAAGGTATTCATTTTTTAACACTACAGCATATGAAATAATGCACAATTTTAATAAAAAAAATGAATTCCCTAATTAAGATATCGACATAAACAATAAAATCACCGTCGCTTTCATTCCACGTGAGACAATTCAAATGAATCAGCTAAATATAGTAAATGTATCTTAATTTTAAGTTCACAAATCACCGGATGTACAGAATAAAACTTCGACATCATTAATGCATATTTTTAATACTTATTTTGAAAAGGTTTTTAAAGAAAACTGTTATTCTAAAGTAAAAAGTATTTTAATTTAACTATTATATCAGCATAAACAATAAGTTCCTCATTTCCTCATATGATCGATCCATTAACAGACTCGCACTTTATCTTTCGCTTCCTTTATAGGTTTCCTGTAACGTTCGTCTAGTCATATTATCCATTATCGTTCCAAACTTTGCAGCATAGCATTTTTATAAATGAATTTCAAAACATATGCTTCAATTCAGACCCAAAGCCATTTTTTTCCAGGACTTTTTCTTATTCTACACTTTTAAGCGGCGTTAATCATAAAAGAATTTTAAATATTAATTATGACTTATTATTCTCCAGAAAGTCATTAAACTGATTCGTTCTATGGTGAATGCTGTTCTTGAATCATTTTCTTTCTATTGACTGCCATACATAATTAATTATTACCTTCCTTTTCAGAAATCAGTTTCTAATAAAAAACAATTTTCGAAAAGCAATGAACTAAACTTACAAGTAAATCAGTTGATTTTTATTTCAGTTTAATAAATTTAAATCAGAATCAAATGATGGCTTTTTTTATATCTTTATTTTTCAATACCACTTACTTTAAATACTTCTCTGAAGTTCAATATAAATAAAAAAAAAATGTATGATGTTAACTTATATTCTTCCTTAATTAAATTCTATTAAATTAAATGTTATTAAAATTATTCTATTTCTATATATCTGCTAACTTACAATAGTATATGAACACAATCACAAATTACTTTTTGTTATATATATATATATATATATTCTTTAACATTATGAGCAATACCATGCATATTATTATGATTATTTTACAGAAAGTATAATTCAAATTTCAAAAGAATAATATCGTCATATTTTCTTTAACTATAATAAAAATTACTAACCTTATTATTTATCAAATTTTCACCATTACATTATAGTACTATTAAAAATATTTGTATAATTTTCTTTCTAAAAAAGTACAATAGAATATAAAAAGAAGTTAAATAATTTACATAAAATGAACTTCATTATTTGTGAACTCTTGAGATTTTATTTTTAAGATACAGTAATGAGGAAATAGAAATCAATATTTTTAATATAACGATAGGAATTACTTAATAAGAACTTTTGGGTATATTCGATGTCCTTTTTAAAGTTAATATAAGATGTTTTTCAAGTATTTTATATTTTGAGAATGGTAACAATTAGAAAAAAAAAACTCTTCAATTTAAAGATCATAACTTTTTTTGCAAATATTTCACTTACTTTCTTTAAAATTGTTATTTATCAATATTTATGAATCAAAACCAAATTGAGTATTTCATATTTTGCAAGCAAAAAACAAATTGTTATTATCATTAATTTTCTTTAAATCTATTTTTATAATGTGTATAAAATAGTATTAATATTTATTCACTAGTATTAATTTCAATGAAACTTTTTAAAGAATGTTAGGATATAATTAAATTATTATCTATTAACACTATCGGGTACTATTGATTCAATAGATAATAGTCGGAATCAAGCTTCAATGAATAATTATATTTAATAGTACTTATAAAAATGATCAAAATTAAATATTTGATGCTTCTCAACAGCTGTCCCAAAATTACTTTTTTACTAAAAGAATTGTATTGATTATGCAAAATAATTCCTGAGACTAACTATGCAATATATAAGATTATAATATTTAGTGTGACTTTAAAAGTTAGAGGTCTATAAAATGTCACTCTAAATTATTAGAAATAACATTTCTAAATTGTGTACTTATAGCATTATTCATATCGAATTATAAAATTGGTCAAACCTAAAATTTTAAATTTTATGTTAATACCACAGAACAATAATAGCAATCATCCAAAGTACATTAATTCCATCTAATAAGCCATACATATATAGTTTAATTTACTTCAAAAACAATATTATTAAAAAAAATGTTACAAATATTAAATTCTCTTGAATAGTATCTTATATTACAAAGAGGTAAAATATCCAAATTAAATGGGGTTATACTTTGAAGTCCTAATATTAAATTAATAAATATATAATTAACTCCTTCAATTATATTAAAAGCGAAAATTCTACAAAGGCTAGCTAGAAAGAGAAAGCAATTAAAAAGATTTGACATACTTATTTTTATCACACAATTTCTTATTAAAGAAATGTGATCAGTAAAAAAATAAACGGAACTTAGAAGAATAATTAGGTTCATATCTATTCGCAAAGCAGTATGCAAAAATTATTTTTAAGGGAAAGAAAAGTCCCAACTATTTCAAACAAATTTTTAATCACCTTGACATTCATATATTCTTTATTTCTAAGGAAAAGTTTTTTTTTATGTCGCTGATGTCAAACATTGTTATTTCAGTAACTCTACTTAATACGAGGTTACTTTTGTTTTAAATATGCATTTGAACAAACAATTTACACTCTTTTTAAAGGAAATTGCTTTGCATCTACCACAATGGATTCTTTGTTGAAAACTTTCAGTGAAAATATATATTGACTGAAAAAAGAAGAAAGTGTGAAATAAACCACATTTTTGTTTTTAAAAATTGACTAATTAAGATAACGATTGAATCTTAAGAAAAATTACTTTTTTTAATTTTTTTTCATCAGAAACTCAATTTCAAATTCTAATAACTCATGAATGCGAAGTACTTTATTTAATTATTTCTTATTTCTAAGGTTGTATATCGATACATTTTCAATCATTATAAACAAATAAAACTGCAGATAAAATATATTTCTCTAAATAAGACCTTTTATATTGGAGATATGTGATAGATTTATAAGAATTATTCATTCTACTGAACTTTTGTTTGATAATAATACTTTTCATTATTAAAAACATCTAATAACTACAGAAATATTCAATGTGCTTTTTAAAAGTTAATAATCGTTGATTTATAAATGTATAAAATAAAAGTTTCCCTCCCTTGATCATCTCAATCAGTGAATTAGCTCGTTTTCGAGCTTATATAATGTTAATGTATGTATGTATGTATATATATATATATATATATATATATATATATATATATATATATAGTTTTTCTTCAAAAATGCAAACAGCTTTCAATGGGTTAATTTCTTGAAATGAACCCCTTAATAATTACACTTTATGCTTTAACATTTAATGTAATGTGTAATGTTATGTAATATATAAATCAAAAATTACAGCTTCAATACATATTTATAAAATCTTCTAACAAGAAAAATAATTTTTGTACTTTTTTGAGAATTTGTTTCTAAAGACAGATCGTTAAAAATTGAAAGGAGAACTTCAAATTCTGGAGTGAACATTTTAATGTAGTTCGTGTAGAATATAACTATTTTGTAATATTGTAAACTAAATCATTAAAAATAGAAGACAAGATAGATTTTACTTTATTTTCAGATTGGCAGATATTTACAAATGGTATTTAAATATACATAGTATAAAAATATTATATCATAGCAAACCAAAATCCAATATCAAAAAAGCACTGTGTCGTGAAGAAGCTTTTATCAACAATTGCTAAAACATTATTACTAATATATTAATTTATCAATGTCTGGTTTTAAGTTTTTGAACGCTTCATTTCTAGCGATTCAGAACATTTCCAGTAGCCCAGAAGCCATCAATACTTCTGAACTCAGTTCGTATAAGGCCATTATCATTAACACGTCATTTGCGGGTATTGAGCTTCAGAAATGTTTGTCTTCTAGGGGATATTTCTTCACAAATTCCTTTAAAACTCAATTCTATCAAAACGTTTTCACTGTTTTGCATTTAAGTTTCATTTACAAAAAGTAAATAACGATAAACATGATTTTTTTACAAAAATTTTCTTTCCCTATGCAAATATATACTGAATATATATATATTGGAAATATATATTATGATATCTAATAAAAGAGATCTAAAGCTATCAAAAACACTTTTCATTTTCCCGGATACAAGCCAAATGCCACAACTACTTGCTGAATACATCGCCACTCCTCCCACAACATTTCATCTATACAATCGAGATTTCCCTGCTAGCCCTAACGTTTTCACATCCACCACCGACAGTAATATTTCGGAATCGGAGGATAAAGTACGAACCTAGACGGATTGTATTGTGGATTTAGCTGATTAGGGGGGAATGCAGACACACCCATCCATGTTTGGTCCCACCCACCATCCAAAACAGAATTGGTAGAGGGACGATTAGGTACATTGTGGACAAGCAGAAAAGATACCAAGTGGAACAAAATGTCGGCATCAAAAAGGAGAGAGAATTTGTTAGAGAAGAAAATACTGTAACGGAGACGTTGAAGGCCTTACTTTTTTTTAGGGAAAAGGTTTTGTTACGTGACGGTTTGGCTCCCATATCGCAAAGACTGGCTTTTAATATATTGACATCGAGTTTTGAATCAGACCTCATTTTATGTTGTCACGTTTCTCCCTTACATTTAGTACATTGAGTATTGACGTAAGAATAACATTCATAGGTAAAGTCAGTATTTATGGTTGTTAAAAGAAGACGTATTACATTTAGGTCTCTGTCGACCTGTATTGTAGAAACTGTAATTTTGGATATGTAGCTGTTGAAATCGTATAAAAATTAATTCTAATTTCTGAATAATGATATTTTTTTTAATTCAAAAGCTAATGAGGTTTTTAAATTATTCCAAAGAAAGTTAAAAATTATTCAAAGGAAAGTTAAAATTATTCAAAAGAGAGTTAAAAAATTTGTATTACTTTTAAAAATTTTCATAAATGTACCTTTAAAGCTTATTATAAAAGAGAAAAAGAAAGTTTTGAAATAAAAATATTTTAAGTGTTTCAAAACAGGATTTCACCTTTCAAGAGAATTTCGCATTCTTATGCGCATTCTAATTAATAGTAAATAAAATAATGCAAACACAAAATAATCGTAAAATAGAAAATAGCTAAAAATTAAATTTAAGTCTGCTTTATATAAAAATTGAAAAATATTTTTTTCTGATCATTATTTTTACTTTTCCTTCATTTGCTTTGCATTCCTCTAAGAAAAATAAAAGCTCCAAATTATTTGATGTTCATTTTTAAGCACCCTTAGAGTCAAAGTGCACTTAACATTAATTAAAATGTCTGTTTCGCTGAAAAGTATTTGATCTTTTAATTAAGAATATATTAACTACTTGATACTTTTCCTGTCAAAACAGAAGAAAAAATTATATATTTTGAAACATAAAAGTTTCTATTTCTAGATTTAGCCATCATTAATAATTATGTCATATTAGAAACCCTTTTCATTGAATATATTTTTTACGCAACTGTACAAGCGTATATACAAATAACGGTTTCATTCATTACTAATTAAATGAAAGTAAATGATATTTTTATGTCCTGAACGTTATTGGAATGGCTAATTACTTCATGTTATTTATAAATTCTAAATGTATTTTCGATAAAACTTTTAATTTTGTATCTAAACTGTACAATAACTTTATAAATTATTTCCGACTAGAATTAAAAATTCGTTATAAAACAGCAAATTTTGCTTCTTAAGACTGTATTTCTCTATTAGAGAAAAGGCTACAAAAAAGTGGGAAAAAAGTTCAGATAAAAAATACCCTAGTATTTATATAAGTTCAGATAGTAATAAATATTTTTAATTCCCCTTTAGAGTAACAAATCCTTAAAATTTGGAAGCATTCAATGAATGTACTTTTTCCCTTCTCTTTCTGCATGCAATGTGGAATAAATTTTTAAGGTAAATGTACAAGAGAAAAATGGGAAATGTATTATACACATGAAAAATAAATTTTTCAATTAGAAACCAATACTCGCTATTAGTTATTTTCCTGTGACCAAACTTTCATCAGAAATTTAAATTTTTCAGTATTTTTAATATCTTTGTTCTACACGAATCATTGGAACGGAATATACGAATTCGTGAGGTCGAAAATTTCTGAGTGCTAAGTAATGTAGCTGTTAAATTTTTTTAGTTTTGTTAAATAAAATCTTTTATTGGTAATAGTTATCAATTTTTTATAAATTCGATTAACATATTAACATTTACTATATAGTAAGAAAATTTAATACTTGTTTTATTTATCAATATTCGAGTATGAATTCATGTTTTGAGTTTATTTATATTTACTGAATTATGAGTCATAATAACAATAATTTTATTTAAGAGAAAAAAAGGTTTCTAATTTTAATTCTGTTTTCCAGCAATCAGGCTATGGGAACTCAATCCTTTATTTATTAGACGAAAATATTTATTTTATTACTTTGAATACTTTTATTAACTTATTTTATTAATTAGGCTCATTATATTGTTAAGAGTAACTTAACCAAAGTAAGTTTATATCTATAAGTTTACATCCCAAAGAATTAAACTAGTTCACTTACTAGTCAATCTTTAAAAGAAAAAACAAGAAAAACCACAAAAGTTTACTTTGTTTTCTTATAATAAAATTAAGAGAAAAAATAATTATTCTCAACTTTAGCAAAAATATTCAGTTTACTTATACATTTTGTCACGGCAAATTACTTTTATATGTATTATTGGGTACGTAATATTCTACTTAAATTTGAATTTTAGTATGAAATCAGATATTTTCTAAGCATGGAGTTTTATTTTTGATAACAAAGTTTGGGCATAGAACTCGGAGATTTGTTCTACTTGTAATGACTTCCATGTGTGGTAAACAATAGAATATAAGATCGAACGTATGGCAAAACAAAAAAAATGCAACAAAGTTATAATGAAATTATTATGATTAAGGAAAAAAATCCATATATTCTATTTAGTCGTGTTAAATGAACTCAACTGGTCAAGTTATAAAGATCAAATTAATAGATAAATAAAATGATGCGTCACACAGTTCAAGTGATCAGCCTGCTACACTTTGAGGTAGTCAATATGGTTCAGTTTTCCATAGATTCTAATGCAACACATGTAGATGAAAGTAAATGTAGCAACACATGTAGATGAAAGTAATGCAACACATGTAGAAAAATAAAATCAACTGATGGATGTTATCACATATATACATATGATCCATTTTGGAAGTTCTTCTCCATAACATTTTTTTAACCAAAATTCTTCTCTTATTTCAACTTTGACTTTTAATAGCTATCATTTCTCTATTTAAACTTGAAGATTATGAATTTTCTTGACAATGTACTTTGATATTTACTATACAAAAAAGGCATAGTTTAGTGAAATAAATGTGGTTGTGTATTGATGAACTAAACAATGCAACAAATGTAGGCAAATGAGTATCTGCTGTCTATCAATTGGCCGTCACAATTTCTTTAAAAACCATCCGCGGATTTGAATTTTGACAAATTATCCTTAGAAAACACTAATATAGCACACAATATTCTAAGTCAGGTGCGAAACTTAAAAACATTTCACTCATAGCAAATATGCCGAAAATATTACCTCCTCATGAAAGAATCAGTAAAAATCTTAGAACCCTTTAAGGTACTTTATTTTTTGCCTCACGCTTCTAAGATTGTTTTAGTAACGAATATTTTTTACTGAAATAGGTGGATTCAAATCTATAAATTAGATAAAAATAGGAAATATTAATTTACTTTTTCTAGCTATATTTTGTACAATTTTTTAATGAAGATAAAATGCATCACCTTTTTTAATCTCTTCCACAGACGCCCGTAAACATATTTTCACCAAGTTAGCTGCCTCCAGCGTCTGAAAGTTTGGCCGCCCCTTCCTATGCAGTATACTGGGTGTAACAAATATATGGTACTTAATACCTTTTCTTTTCATTACTACTATAAAGATGAGTTATGGCATTGGATTTGGCAGTCTATACGTTGACATGGCTCGAAATGACCCTGACCTGTTTTTGTTGTCACCAATCCGTTTATGTCATCGTCTAAAGAAAGGAAATATAATGTTTTTTCCTCGACCAAAAAGATGTAATAGTTCTCAAGGAACTAGAATAGTTATATTTCTTTGATGTTTCTTGGTAAACATTTATGGTATGATTCTGAAATTGGAAAAAGGGAAAATGGAGAAGTATTCTTGAAGTCCGGAATTTTTCCTCAAAGTATGAAAAATAGAAAATGAGAAAAACTTTGAGTTTTACTCATTTCATGATAACTATTGTTGTTAACATATGTAATTAAATTAATGTTTGATATGTTTAGTTAGAGGAATTCCTTGTTTATTAAAGTTACAAATTTTTTTAATAGAAAATATGTGTCTTCACTCAAAATATTATAGGAATAGATCACAAACAGAAAGTACTTTTCCTGATAGAAAATTGTTCCAATAATAATGTCACATTAGGACATTCTATGGTTTTAATGACGAACAGAGTGTTATTTTTAATATATTCCCAGTATCTATAAGAATCAATCAGTTTGATCCCTGTATATAGCAATCTCAATAGTTTATTTTTTATATTTAAACATATTAAATTTTGGAATAATTCTCTAAATAAATTGGTATTCCGTTTATAAGAAGAAAATATTTAATTAAGAAACCTCGGACAAAAAATGACTGAGTGAAATACTGGTATATATTACTACACTGATGGAAAAAAATGATACACATCTTAAAAAATCAAATTGCAGGAAGAAATTTAAGCAATTAAATGTATCTCTATAATTCAATTTTTATATATTCTTAAAAAGTCCAAATATTACAAAAAAAATCAGTAAAATGCCCTTTTAACTGAATTGATTTAGATTATATTACATTTAATAACATTTTTAATCCATAAATATTAAGGAATCCGGTAGGATTTTTGTTACTATAGAACAAATTACCTATACATCTACTTTTGAAGTTATAAATTAATAAATATATTTATTGGCAGAGATTTTAGTCTCATCTTTCTTTTTGCAGATGATTTTCGCTAATATGCAACTGAAACAGTTGTGAAACGTAATTTCTAGTAAATCAAAGTAAATCTAAAACATTTGTTAATGTACAACTTTCTAGTGAATGTGTCTTTAACAATTTACTGTAACATAGTAACAAAATATTCTGTATACGTTATGCATCTCTTTCAATATTAATCAAGTGTCTACCATTAAATATAATGACAAAGTAGACCTGCAGTTAATTAGCAATCTAGAACAGACATGACAGTATGTCCGCAATTAATCCTCCTCTTGCTCATGAAATTAATATCATGCAGTTTATATATAAAGGAATAAAATTCTAATCACACATTTTTAAAAATAAAAAGAATTCCTTTTAATGTGCTTTAAATTATATTAAATTATTCTATTATATATTATATTAAATTAAATTATTCTATTACATTAAAATTTATAATTATACTATTATAGTTTCTTACAACCTGTTAAAAATTATACTTTTTTTTTCGAATTAAAGAATATTCTTTAAGAGGAGTAAAAAGCTAGTTATAAATTGAAAAGCCTATCCTTTAAATTTTTTATAAATGTTTGTAAATATTCTATTAAATAGAGTTCCAACATATTACTGAATGTAATCACTTTTGTTTTACTAATACTGGCTGCATGAAAAGTTTTTCTTGCACTCATAGTAATTTCTTTATCATTAATTAAACTTTATTTTAGTTTAGTTTAGTTTTTATTAACGTCGCACTAGAATCAACACGAGGGCTATTGGCGACGGACCTCGTAATTTTGAACCACGGTCAAGTGACGAGGACGACACCTGAGCTGGCACCCCCCTCTCCTAACATCCACACCACGCCAACGGGAGGACTTTGGGCCCCGAACAGATTTAACGTGCATCAGCCCCGGCTACACGGCGGGTCTTTGGTGGCCAAATTAAACTTTATAGGCTTTTAGATATAATATTTCAGCTCCAGTATAATATCGATTATAAATCTCTAAGATACACCTAAGAAACCAAACATTTAAATATAAAATAAAGAATATTTTCAAACTTCAATATAACAATGAGAGATGAATAATTTGATACCACTCCTGAGAGATGAATAATTTAGGCAATCATTGCCTATTATGAAAAGGCAGGACTGAACTCGGACACCAAAATTATACACAAATGTTACAATATATATTCATGAGATTTCGTACAAATATAACACACATTTACTCATTTTTCTTAAGGTGATCATAAACATTAGAAGTATTCCATTTGATACTTTTTTTCATTTTCACATGTAAGGTTAAAAGTGCATTTAACATTAAAATATAAGAAGTCTGAGAAACGGCTCTTGTTCTTCGGTATTTAAAAGATACTCTCCAGAAATCTATCTTTATTACAGATTAATCGGCATCTTCCGAAATTAGATGAAGCAGAATAGATTCAAATACAAAGTTAAAAGTACGAACCCTACATAGATATGAAAGAGGGGCTATGAGGTTAAGCAAAAGATTGAATTCGTGTATGAAGTTCATTATATTTTTAGACTTAAAGTTATATGTGTGTCTAACGATAGGTAGAAAGCAATTTCTAAGTAGAAAAATTTTACATTCTGTATAATTTAATAAGAAAAAATACATAAAAAAAACTATATTCAAATATACTGAAAAAATGTACATTATTTTTTAAGAAGTTCTTGTTTTATTATTTTTTTTTCTCATTTCTCGGAAAAATTAAGAATCATGGAAAAAACGTATTATCTAAAATTACTAGAATGGTAACATGAGTATAGAATGTTAACGTGCAGAGAGATTCTAGCCATTTGAATGAAAAACACTCCCAAGTAAGGCAATTACAGAAAAGTGTATTTACAGAAACAGTTCATCAAATAGTAATTTAATGTTAAATAAAAATGACCAAAAATTTACAGATAGGTGATTTCATTTTCAAAATCAAGATTTACAAAGAAGATGATTAAAAAGTTACCTTAGAATTAACAATGAATGAAATAAAATGAGAATTTTATATTCTTGGCTCATTTGTACTATTTTTGTGAATAGTACTGAATTCTGACGACTCATAAGCTTAGAAGTCCAGCTTATTCCAATGGCCAAAAGCCACATTATTTTCCTCTAGGTGATTACTTTTTTCATTCCACCTAAGATTTATTTATTGGACGTGTTGATGAATAGGTTTCCTTTCGTTTCTCCCAGTGATCTATGGTCCGCCTTTTCCGTTTCATAGTTTGTTTGTTTTTTACTAGCCGAATACAAATTATTAACAAACAGGCAGCTGTTACAGTAAAATAAATGGAACGAAGTATTGATGACTATACTAAAGATTACTTTTTTCATAGTATAAATAATTCTAATTCGCTTAGAAATGAATTATTTATTAATATAACATACATGCAACACAATATTATAATAACAATAATATATGAATTGAAGCATAAAAAAAAAGATTTTATAAATGATTAGTCAATCATTTTAATGGACGTGATACAACAATGAAAACTTAGGAAACATTAAGATTAAATATTATGAGTTTAACATTTTTTTCATTTAAGTTTTTTTTTATAATAAATATTTTTTTATCATCATCAAACATTTTTATTTGAAAGCGACCTCGAACCAAGTTACGCGACAATAAATGATTCAAAATGACTAATCCATGGATTACTATTTTAAATGAAGTCATTATTACATTAAAAAAAGCATCAATATCTTCAATTGATTCAACTGACAAACCCAACAAACGATCATTTTATGCATTATTTCATTATAACATATGAGTCTAAAGGTTCTTTGAAATCATCCAATATGGGTTAGAACACTGCATGGGTACTAAATACATCAACCAATCTAGTTCAAAATAAATGCTTTAAAGATAGCTGAATCACATACCTGGGAGTTGATGTATATAAAATATGTATTTATCCAACTTAATCCAAATTCGAAAAACACAGAAAACCTTCTATCTGCTCAAGTTTGCAGAAAAGCAGCTACTGTAGTATAATTCCGCCGTTTTCGACGAGGCTCTTTTCTGTATATTCAAATACATCAACAAAGTCAGTGAAATTTCCTTGCTACATCTATCATGTCAGAACTCTTGGTCCCTTGTCGACGTATTTTGTAAAATAAGCGTTCACATTTGAGAGAAAAATCTGTTTCGAATCAAGTGCTTTTCGACTCAATAAAAGAGATTTTTTCGTGAAAAGTCAGTACTGCTTAGTTCACTCCTCATATGATTATTTTACCATAAAATAATACTGTTATGCATATCATTGAAATCAATATTCAACTCATAAACTGAAATTAACAAATACTAAGTTATTTGCAACTTAGTATCATCATTTTTACTTTTATATTCTTTTATTGATGTTAATATTTCTTATAATTTCTTGCAATGATTATATTTATTATTCTTCATTATTTAAACAACTAAATTTTTAAAGTAAAATAGGAAATTAGTCATTTTGTAATTTTTAGCTTCTTACGCAGAAATTTAATACTATTACAGCTAATTTCCAATGCTTTGAATATTAGATGCATGAACATTAGTCAGGTTCAGGTTAAAACTGAGGTAATATTAGTCACATTCTTATTATTTTCTAGTTATTTCAACAATACTTGAGAATATCAGATTATATCACAAAGCAACCTACGTCTCTATTTGCATTTCTCAAAGGAGTTCGTAGTTAAATTCTGTTTGAACATGTAGCAAAATAAAATAATTTATCTCTTACATGTTTCAGAATAAATAAATATTGCAAGAACTTTTAATGAGAGCAATATAATATTCAGAACTAATTTTATTTGCCGCTAACAAGAAGAAAATTAAATTGCATATTGAATTTTTCAAATCGAAAATTTATTTTAGATTTCTTCGAAATAACGTAAATTGATTTCGAAAAAAATAATAATTTAATATTGAAACTATTTTTTAAAAGGAAATATATTTATTTGATTTAAAATTTCATTTATTCATTTCCTAATAAACATGTGTAAATGATTAAATGTATATTGATAACAGTTTCCGTTCTTTTATTTATATATCAATTATAAGAACAATTGTTCACAATTTTAATAAATTGTCAGATAAATAGGTAAATAACAATTATTTGATATCTCTCAGTATTTTAGTATACCTTAAAAATGTCTTTTTTTTCAATTCTTTTTTTTTACTAAAAGCAATAGCTGCTAACGAAACTTTAGTCGACCTAAACTGCCCTTTATTTGACCTTCCCTTTTACTGAACGATTCGCCACTGAGGCAAGTAAATGACAATACTTGTCTTTTGTTTCCTTTTAATCTTGAAAAATCATCAACATTTATTAATCTGCTACCCCGTTTCCATGGCAATAAATGCATTCTACTTACGTATAAGCAACGAATTTCACTTATCTAGACTTAAGCTTAGAATTATAAAGTAATTCTTTGTTTATATTATGACCGTGGAGTCATTTCCCCTTTAATTTTTTATTCTTTCTTGTAATGCATAATCTTTTTCCTTCAAAATGCGGGGTTCATTTCTTTTCTACCATTCTTTTTCTATATTCACAAAAAATTATCTTTTCTGCAGGAAAAAAAAAGGAACATAAAGTGAAAAAAAATCCTTTCTCAATGGCCTAGTAGCGCTGCAAAATTGATTCTGAAATCATAACAGCTGTGAAAGCGGCTTCTTTGTTCAATCGAATGAAATTATTTTCCCAAATATGCTGAATTATTTGTTTTTTCCAAGAGTCATTATCTTCGGTATTGCTTTCCGAAATGTGAATATATGATAAGTTTTCGAAAGCAAAATCTCAAAGACCACATTAAACGGACGAAATAATAGTGGAAAAAAGAGAGAAAATTCATTTAGTTAGGAATTAGGATGAATTAGTAGTAATTCTGTTTCAAAAAGATTAAAAAAGGAACTACCGTCTGTCGCGTTCTTCAAATTATGTTTCAGATAATAATAGGAGCTTTACCGTTCATTTTATTAAATGCATTATGTAATTGAACAAAATAAGAAACAATTTTGTCAAATTCTATATCATCGCATTTATACATTGTCTTATAGTTTCAACGGTTAGTTTTCTCTAAAAGACTTATAAAAATAGTGATTTAAATAATTATTAAAACTACTGAGAATTAAAAATAAAAAATTTCCAAATTTTATCAAAAAAAAATTATAAGTAAACATCACTAAAGCTTATATTTTCAGGTATCATAAAATTTAAAGGAGAATAGTAACATTTACTATTTCTTTGATAAGAAGAAAGTAAAAATAACCTCATTATTCGTAAAAATTTAAATAATGAAATGTGTTTCTTTTTTCTCAGAAGTACATCAAATAAAATTTGTAGTATCTTTTATCTTTGAACAAGTGTTTGAAGATTTTACAAAAAGTATTTTACAATCTGAGTATCCCTTGTTTAAACAAGACGACTAATTAAGATAAATTAATAAAATGCATAGAAAAAAAGAATTTTTATGCAATTTAGATAATATATTTATTATCAATTACAGAATATATAAGTGTTTTTCTTTACATATATTAATTTCTTTACTGAGAATATGCTGAATAAATTTTTTAAAACTTATCTAGGATTTAATTGTATGTCTTAATAACATTTCTGTTAGTATCACAGAAAATTATTTTCAAGTTATGATAAGAAAAAGTATATTTGTACTGAAAACCTTATACCTTAAATATCTTGAGTTTAAAATAAATTTATTTAAATAAAGAAAATGATTAAAAATTAATTAACTGTAATTTATTCAATGTTAAAAATCTTTTCTCAATTTTTATGAGAAAAAAAAAGAAACTTTTAACTGATTCACTTAAACAAAAAAATTACTCTCCTCTTTTCTTAAAAACTTACTAATGAATAATCACTTAAATCATTTGAAACATTAAACGTTTACTCAAGAAGCAATAAATCTTTTCAAATGAAAAACAAATTACAACTGAAATTTTATATAGTAAATATTTATCTATATGTGTTTGTTAATCAAAATTTAAAGCTTAGAATTAAATAATTATCGAATTATGATAATTAGAAACCCGTTTACCGAAATTTGATGCAATTCTGTTTTTAAATTGCGATTTATCTCAATAAACATTCTAAAACTTACAAAAATTTGTAAGCGCCTTTTTTTCTATTATGACTATTAAAATATTAACACTGATAAAAGTTAGTCATTTCTATATTAATTAACGCGCGCGTGCACACATAAACACACGCACACACACACACACACACACATATATATATATATATATATATATATATATATATATATATATATATAATTATTAATGTTCAATACAGTTTTAAAATAAGCTTATATGTAAAGTAATAAGAATAACAATACTAGCATGGTATGTAAGCTCGTATTGTAGTATAAATAAAATAACAACATTTAATAAAATTACAGCTAATGAAAAAATAATATTAGTACCAATATTAATATATTAAAGTATTATAAACTCATATTTATATCTATTAAAATCAATGGGTAAAATTAAATTAATGGTTAAATTATAACTTAAGGAATATTAAGATTTTAAAGTGAAACAAAAATTCTTTGAATTACTGTAAGTGTAATATTACAAAAATATGCAAAGATGTGTGTGAGTTAAATCACGCATCACGTGTTTTGCGCAAAATTTCACAAAACATGTATTAAATTTAAAACAGTTACTAATGGATTAAATACTTATATAACTCTTTCGCTAATTAAGTACTCGTATTACAAAATATTATAAATATATATTTTGAATAGTACTTCTTTCTTTAATTTCTGAAAAAGTTAAATTTATTTAAAATAAACAGACTTATGCTACTTATAGTAATGGTTTTGAATATCTTTTTAATTCATTAGGCACAGATGATCTTATTAAACCTCTAAAGGAAACTTATAAGAATTTCAGTATTAGTTAGGTTCTTGCATATTAAAAATTTAATTATATACCTAAGTTTTAAAAGAAAATTATATAATTTTTATAATATATATATATATATATATATATATATATATATATATATATATATA
>BMAW01004055.1:292675-320063 GCA_019974015.1 Nephila pilipes
ATATATATATATATATATATATATATATATATATATATATATATATACACAGAGAGAGAGAGAGAGATTAAAAGTATTCCTCCAGGTGAACCTCTAAGTAATTGTTTAGTTAATATTTTTTATGAATATAACTATATTTAATATAGTAGTTTTAATGTTATAGATGTGTTGTTGATGTTATATTCTTTCAAAATAATAGTAGGAAAAATGTTAAGGCTTTTTTATCTATCTTTTTATTCAGAGTATTTAAAATTATTACAAACTAATGATACTATTAATGAATCGGAATATTAGGATGTAATTAAAAATAGAAAAGAATAAAATTTATAAATATATAAGCGATGAGAGAAATAATTTATCTTTAAGATTAATACAGTACAATTATGGATCAATTCCTTCAGCCTTAGTACCTGTGGAAACATTATTTATAATTATATTTTACGTAACAATAGACTCGTGACTAAGATACATGTTATTTACAAAACCCTTGATAATTTTCACAAGCTTTGCCAGCAAGGGTATCATCATTTGAACTTTATTAAGAGTAATTTAAAACATGATAAATAAAAAATAATTTTTTATTTGAATTTTGGTATATTTTTAAATTTCTCCCTTTATTTTTCTGTATTAAATTTAATTTTTTATTTGCTCTTGTTTATAGTACTATTTCTCTCTGATAGATGACCCTGCTCCCCACTTCCTATTTTCTGTAACTATTATCTGTCATTGTCTATTAACTATTATCTGTTTTTGCATCTCATGCTTCATCAGTTTTTTAATCTGCTGCTTAACATTTCAAATTGATATTTTCCTTTGGTTATGAGATATATTTAGTATATATCTCAGTGTTTCTACCTGTAATCTGTATTTTATTTAAAATTCTTACTGGTACATTTGATAGTTTGAAATTTCAACTATATATCATTTTAATTTATAATATTTTCTGTTTGAGAAAGTTTAATCAGAAAACGAGTTTAACCATATCAAATCTGTCTTCAGCCAGACACAGAAATTAAAAATATTTCTTTTTTTTTTTTATGGTTTTCTTTATAATTATTATAATCAATTGTTTCGCGGGGTTGATCGAAGTCTTGAGTCCTCACGTTGGCATGGTGTGGAAGATCGGAAATAGTGTACTAGGTGATAATAATGTCGTTTTCGTTACTTGATAGAGCGTCAAAATTACAAATTCCGTCGCCAATAGCCCTTGTCGTTCTTCTCAGTTCGATGTTAACAAGCAATTGTAATCGTATTTTATTTATCATTGATTTTTCAATCTGGTCTACTTTTTTTATGGTTTTATTTTTCTATTCTTACCATCCTTAACAGGTCAAATCCTTTTTCAGGTAAATTTGTACTTTACTTAGCTTTTTTTGTGTTTTACATTGTTTTACTATTTCTTTTGTGGTGATGTAATTAAGCACTCAAAAATAATCTGAATATTTCCTTTCTATTTAATTTTCTTTACCCTCTAAAAAACTTTTTTTCGTAGTATAATTATTAATTATTTTATAATTCTCCTTTAGTTTTTGCTTCTATACTATTTTTATTACACACACGCACGCACGCGCACACACACACATATATACATATATATATATATATATATATATATATATATATATATATATATATATATATATATATACATTATTCTGAACGTTTCATTAGGAGAGTTTAATTCGCAAACAAAGTAACAATCAGGAATTTCTCAGTAAGTATCCGATAGTTAAAAGTAATAAAATAAAAAATATATATTAAATATACATTTAATTTCACAGTTATTTAAGAAATTACTGCAATCGCTAGGACTTCATTAAAGAATCCTTTGGTGCCTCTCTTAGAAGCACTTACTTAAGTACGTGAGCATTCTATTTTATTTTGAGATGTATGGGAGATAACAACAAAAAGGTTAATTGTTTTAAAAGTTATTTAGTTGTTGGTATCGACAAGGAATGAAACACTCAGAGAAAGAGGAACTTACAAGCATCGTAACATCTTTCAACAAAAGAACTTTATCTTAGAAATAAAAATAAAAATAAACTGCATCATTTTTACACCCATCTTATACTTCTGATAAGAATCTCTGTCCAATAAGGAATAAATAGAAAAAAAGTGGTTTATAATCAGAACTAACACGTTTCTCTATATTGTGGCTTTTTTTTTCACAACGCAACTATTTAAATTTGGCTCAATTTCTAAATTTATTCAAAATTCAGGGCAACAAATAATAGGAATTTTAACGTATCCAGGGCAATTTATTAGGAAAAAGTTAACCGCTTAAAATATTTTTTTTTTTGGAAAACCATTTTTAAATATTCAATAAAGTACTAACAACATAAAATCTGGTAATTGGAGAGGTAATTTGATTGTAAACTTTTTTGTCTGTAAAGTACACGTTACCTGTTAAAAATTTTGCATAGATAATAATTTCTGAATGAAAGCACTAAGTTGTGGAAATACCTTTATAAACTATACAGTTCATATTTCGAATAAACAAAAAATACTGAAGATTTTTGAGTAGGTAGTAGGTATACCTTATATATATATATAACGAAATATAAAATACTTACTTAAAATATTCGCTAACTTTTAGAACAATGAAAACCGCTTGGTTATTGAAGTTTCACTTTAAATAGGAATAAATAATTCAGTTGAATGAAAATTGAGATTGTTTTTTTTTTTTTTTTAAATATTTGTTAATTTATAAAATAAGAAAATTCCACGTTCTGTAATTATAAGGACATTACTACGCAAAATATTCGTGTTAAAAATGTACTAACAAAAGTAAAAAAATAATCTAGTATAGTAATATCCGTTTTTAAAAGACGTATAATGGAGTAACCATTTAATAAATTTTTAAATAAATATTACTTATTAAATAATTAAAGCCTCAAATCTTAATGAAAATGTGCTGAGGTGTTTTATGTTATTATAAATTAATTTTGCGTATGCGTTTTAATAATTAAGTACTTCTTTGAACCAGTCGGAAATTATTCTACCTCTACTTTGTTAATTAGATCGTTTTATTAATATAATCATATTATACATTTCTAGGCAATCAACATTTACGTTAATGATTTTAAATGAAGTGTTTTCTTTCGGGCAAAAATATATACTGTGTGAGCAATTTTTAATCAGAAAATTTATATTTATTTAATTTTGCAACTTATATGAATATTTTTCCATTCATATTTTAAGCTAATCTAACTTTTGAGAGGTATGCTCAATTTTCAATTTGGTATTTTTATTTCCAAAATTATTTTTTTTAATTTTATAATTTTAAAGAAATTAAAAATGGATTAGAACCTTTTTAATTTAAAATGACAAAACATTTTTTTTAATAAATATCGTTAAAACTACATAAATAGTAAGTTTATGTTTAACTCAAAACGTAATATCAATGCTTTATTAAAAAATTTCCAGAATCAAAAATTTATTTTTAAAAACATTTTATCAGAAAGAAATGAATCGAATACAGCAACAAATGACTTGTAGTTTGGGGGTGGAGGAATTTTTAAGAAAATATATGTGTTGCTCACATAATATATCATAACATAAGAAGATCCCAAAGTTTCGAATTAAACGATTAAGAATAATACAGTAGCATTTATTATAAATTCCTAATTTGTAAAATAAGCTCTTCAATTTCTGAAAATAAAATAATCTTTTTCCCAACTAAGTTTTTTATTTACTTAGTTAATGATTATTTATTTCGTATACTAATTTTTACTGTATTTAAATTGTTGCGTGGTTTTTTTTTCCTTTTAAAACATTGATTTTTCAATAGTATCATTTCATAATTTCACTATAATTTAATAGATTCAAGATCTTTTTTCGAGAAATTTTCTTCGGAATATCAATCTAAAGTTTCATCTTAAATATAAAAAGTAAAGGATGTATTTTCGAGGTTTTACAGAAACAATTTTCAAAAAAGTATTTTTCCTTTACAAGTATTTTCTTCAAATTAAGATATTTTTTAAATGTAGAAAAAGTATATGAATATCTGCGGAGTTTTGTAATGAATATTGAAAACATTTTATTTTATTCGAAAACAAAATGAATACATTCCATTTCAAATAAAATTTGAGATCATTCAGATTATTGGATTAAACTAATTTCATTTTTAAAATTTTACCTGAAATAAATTTATGTAACAAAAACAGACAATTTCAAAAATATTTATTTTTCTAAATGTCTACAAACAAATTTCTTAACAATTCACTTGTAGTTATAATATAAATTGGCATTTATGTATACCTATTGATGTAAGGTTGATTTCGCTCATGGCAACTAAAAGTTAAAATAAATCCAAGTATATAAAAAGTTGTATACAAAGTTTTGCAAATAACTGTTTTAGGTGCGTTTTTTTTTTAATTCTTATTAAACTACTTAATTAAATATAAGAATTAAAGTAAACGATGAAATATTGAGAAATGACATTAATAAATATTTCCGATATTAAAGATTAAAGAAAACGATAAATTATTAATTTATATATTATATCAGCTACGTGTAATTAAAATTAAAGCAAACGATAAATTATTAAATTTAATATAATTAAGCTAAATGTAATTAAAATTGAAGTAAACGATAAGAAATTGAAAAATGATTTGGTACGCCAAAATGCCCCACCTAAAACAATAGTCTCTTGGGTGGCTAATTATAGGTTGTTGGGTTGTAAGGAGAACATCTGCTAGTACTGCTTCACTTAAAATTTAGCACTGTTAATTTCAAAAAATATTGTAAAACATCTTTTAATAAAATATTTTTCAGTATCATATGTAGTGATAATTATTATTATGCAATATTCAAATTGATTGAAATGCACATTCTGTTTTCCCCTTCCCCCCCCCCCCGGTATCCATGGCAAAAAAGAGCCACCATTTATAAGCAAGATTTTAAAGTATCTTATATATTTCAAATAGTAACTTTGATGCTTTTTAAGGAAATGTAAAATGTCACTAGAGTTAGTCTTTCAATATCGTACATTTTTTTTCCCTTTAATACTATTTTGAAAAATTATTTGAATTAGAGAATCAATAAAGCAATATTAAAGTAGTTTTTCTTGTAAGGACACCTCAAAATTAGATACACCTTAATTTAAGAGACAATTCTGTTGGGTCGGGTAAGTTCGATAAAAAAAAAAGATTATATATATATATATATGTTTTTACATCTTATTAAGGGGCAAAATGACTGGCCCATTGGTATCCCTTATTGAGAGGTACTATTGTGCTTGAATTTAAGAAGTATTCTCAACAAATATTGTTCATGTTTTGTAGCTAAAAATGTTCATTTAATAGGTATGCTCATTGAATGTTTCAAAGGTGACCATTAAGTAAAGCTATATAAACTGATTTTATCTCCTTTAAATGTTCAAATATCATGTCTAGTGTTATTTTAAAATAGTACACATAAATAATGAAACATGCAATTATAAAAAGACCTTTTAGCAACATGAAATATATTAATCTTTCCTTGTTGAAGGCTTCGTGTCTTCAGTTTTGTAGTTAATATTTTAAAATATGCCTGGAAGATTGCCAAAATTGTACAAAGAGGCTTAGTAAATGGCTGTTAGGGAGTACAAAAGGAAATCTTAAGTTGGCGAATTTTATTAAAGAGACGAGATTCCTCTACCATTTTACAAATTTTATCTCAACAAGTAAACTCAGATTAGGTTCAGAAGAAAAACGCTAAATCTAAAAATAAATGCTATTATTAGAAGATAGTAGAATTACTTGAGAGTTATTTCATAGGGAAAGAAACGAAATTTAAGATATTTCTAAAACACTAGAAAAAGTAAAGTTTTTGTTTCTTAATTCATGTTATATTAATTTTATTTCAACTAAAAAACTATTTTACATTACCTTATTGTTTTTTAAACATGTTAGTAAGCAATGATTATAGAGAGTTATGTAAGAAAGAAAACACAAAGAAAAATTAGTATTTTTATAATTCTATTATTTTACTAAATTATTCAATTATTTATTTGGATTATATATTTCATATTTATTTGCTAGTATAGTGTTAAATCTCTCTCTCTCTCTCTATATATATATATATATATATACAAAATCGTACAGAAATATTACTATATGTATATATATATACAAATTCGCATGGAAATGCAAGTTCTAACCACTTAAACATTATTTACGAAAATTTTATTAGAGCTAAAAAATTACAGAATTAACTGAAAAAATCAGTACATTAAAACTGACATAAACTAAAAATATAATCTAAAACAAAACTTTAATCCAAAAATATAAATTAAAAATACAATACTTAATTATACTGCTGTTTGTAGAAAATGCAACACCATGAAAGAATCATCAGAATCAAATGAAATTTAATGCAGAAACGACTTGTACTGATACAAATAAATGATGAAATTTTCAAAACAAAAGAAACAAATTAAGCGTCCGAAATCAGTATTTGGTGCAGCCACCATGCGCTGCAATAAGTGCTGCTATACGACGTGGCATGGAGTCAAACAGATGTTGAATATCTGCTTGAGGAAGAGAATTCCATATCGCTTGTATGCGCAACCAAAGTTCGTCTTTGGAAACTGCAGGACGCGGATCACGAGCGAGACGCCGACCAACCATATCCCACACGTGCTCAATAGGCGACATATCCGGTGAATAAGCAGGCCAAGGAAGAAGTTGCATGCGTTGTGCTGAACAGAAGTCTCGAACAGTCCGCGCAACATGTGGGCGTGCATTATCCTGCTGAAAGATAGCTTCAGGGATGCCTTGAAGGAAAGGAACGACTTCGGGCTGTAGCACTTCACGGACGTACCTGTTGCTATTGAGATTACCCTCAATTCGTATCAAATTGGATCGTCCATGATACGAAATCGCACCCCAGACCATAACTCCGGGTGTTCGACCACTATGTCGTTCAATAATACACTCAGGAAGGCAGCGTTGACCGGCATAACGTCTAACACGAACACGGCCATCATGGGTCCACAAATTGAAGCGTGATTCATCTGAAAAGACAACTTGGTGCCAATCAGCTCGCCTGTCTCTGTGCTCAAGAGCCCACTGCCGACGCAGCCGTCGATGATTCGCCGTGAGGGGAATCCTGTATAAAGGCACCCTTGCACGCAATCCACGGCGCAGCAGACGACGACGAATTGACGAAGCCGACAATTGTACACCTGTAGCAGTAGACCAACGTGCTGCCAGCTGCCTGGAGGAAGCTGTGCGATCATTCACCGCCATGCGGAGCAGGTGTCGATCATCGCGCTCTGACGTCACCTTCTGTCGTCCAGTGCCTGTTTTTCGAGTTGTTCGGTGCTCGTCGGTCCACTGCTTCCAAACTCGCATCACTGTGGAACTGTTCCGCTGCATACGAGCTGCTATTGCGCGATAGGAAAATCCTCCTTCTCGAAGGCCGATTATCCTCCCTCGTTCAAACTCCGTAAGTTGCTTGAATTTCTTATTCTTCCGTCGTGGAGGCATACTCAGGTCTCACTAAACGTTTGCCACTAACAAATAATCATAGACTTTTTTCAACGTCCCGCTACAGCACTTTATTTATACGCTTTCAGCATCAATTCAGAGGGCGCTGCGCGCGCCGCGCACGCGCGATGGCTCTGAAACTTTATTAATTTGCATAATATCCTATAATTGACATTTGCTGCGAATTTCATTTGATTCTGATGATTCCTTCATGGTGTTGCATTTTCTACAAACAGCAGTTTAAAAATAAAATTCCTCTGATGAAAATAACCGAAAACTTACCTAACTACTATTACACAAATAATATAAATTTAATACAAGGATAATTCATTAATTTAAATTTTAGCCAATTATTAAAATAGAAGAAAAACTTCTATAATTACATAAAGAAAGCATTTCAATCTTTATAAATTTTAGAAAAGTCAGACGAAAATGATTACATTATTTTGTACGCCTAAATATATAGTTAAAACACGGGAAATAGCAAACATTACACAAGAAAACATCTGAGTAAGAGACTAATTTACCCGAAAAAGTACTACACCTATTATTACAAAAATTCTGTGTCGTGTGTGCGTACGAGTGAAATCGGTCCATCTCAAAGATAATCATAAAAGATTCTTTATTCACAAATATTCAGGACAAGACGAACACAGGTTGTAAAACTGGTAGAGATTAACAGCAAAATCAGGATACGGAGCACTTATCCGGAATAGCGACACATCTGGAACAATAACAGAAATTGACCTCACCAGCAACACAAATATAATCACTTAAAAAACCTGTCACAAGACGAACACTTACAATGACATTCAATTTACCATCTTACTATAATATTATAGAAATGGCGCAAAGAATTGAACTGGTCACCCAGAAAATAACGGTATCGTGTGATCAATGCTACACTAATGAAGAAATTAAAGGAGAAATAAGTACAAACTCTATATGGCATTCTATGGAAAACTAAATATGCCATTTTGAAATTTTTGAAGAGGTATAAGGAGATTCAATTAATACAAAACAAAACTGGAAAAGCAGAAAAAGATGCATAACATCAATTATTGATAGGAGATTTAAAAGTCTCCACTTCATCAGGAGCATATACGAGAAGAAAAAAAAAGACGCAATGTAATGTAAAGGTTAGTGCAAGGACTGTTCAACACAGACCGAAGGAATTTGGTCTGAATGCTAGAATGTACCGAAAGAAAAACATTGTTATCGCTCGAAAAAAATTTCAGAAATTAAACGGGGTTAAAACACGTGTTAATTCAACAACGGAACAATGGGCAGTGTTATTAACATAGAAGTGATGAGGCTAAACTCTCTCTATTTGGTAGTGATGACCTAAAATACATAAGACGAAGAAGTGCTGAAGATATCCATCCTGATTGCGTTACACCTTCAGTGGAATACTCAGTTTCTGCATGATATAGGGTTTCATATCATCAAAAGGTATAAGGCAGAATTTGTGTGATAAATGGAAATATAAATGACGAAAAATACATAAAGAAAATACTCGAACTCAATCTGAAGTCTTCCACACATGATCTATTAAAAAACACAATCAGGCATTTATATTTTAACATGATTCAGCACCATGTCCAGTGGATACTATGTGCAAAATGTATAGTTTCAAGAAAATCATATTCAACTAAGGGAACAGCCTGGAAATAGCCCAGATCTTAACCCGATTGAAAATCTATGGAAACGACTAACGAAATTGTCAGTAAGAAATAACCCAGCAATAAAACCAAATCAATTGAAGCAATAATTAAGCTTGGTGTGTTACACATTATAAAAGTTTATAAACTTAGAAAGTTAGTTCACTCATGGAAAGAGGCGTTGTAAGGCCATAATTAACGCTAAAGGTTACCCAACTAAATATTAGCTGACTTTGTCAGATTGTTTGCGAATCTCATTTTTTTCCCTACAAGTTTCCCTTTTCTTAATTATCAAATATGTCACAATAAAAAATTTCCTTCTTAAAAATTGTACCATTAATACCTTGATTAAATTACTTTTCCAATGATACATAATTTTATAACACAGATTTTAAAAAAAATTCAGTGTTATGAACCCTCAGTCACTAAAGATAGATTTTTCAAAAGGTTTCCACAGTTTTAGCCACTGCCGTAGATACATTAAAACAACACACACGTGTGTGTGTGTGTGTGTGTGTGTGTCATAAATCTCTTTTAAAACAATAAGGTTTACAATGTCTTTTTAATTAAAAAGACCTTTAAAATCACAGTTATAAATATCCTAAACATATTTATTTAAAATATATTTGAATATTTCAGCAGAATAATAATTGAAATAACTAACTAAAATATTATGGAAGCAAGATTTAAAGCAATTAAGAAAATATTCTTTTAGATTACAAGAAAAGCAAAAGAAAAATGGGTTTTTTTTTCATTACGAAAACCCATAAAAAGGGGGAAACTACACAACTAAACAAAAAAAAAAGAGAGAGAAAATTATTTGTGAGTTAATACTAAACAAATATAGTAAGAAGATGAAATTCAAATCATGAATAAGTACATACCAAGGCTAATATATATATGAAATAAAGATATGTATAAACCAATAAAAAAGTATAACTATTATAAAAAGAAATATATATTTAGACAAAATTAGCCTTATATAGTCTGTTTCGTGTATTTTTCAGTTTTATACTTCTTTCGTTTTTGCCACTAAAGATCCCCCGTATTAGGAAAGGGGCTGATGCAAGCTAAATCAGTTCAAGATCTCAAGTTCTTCCGGTGGCGTGGCTTAGAAATTTGAAGACGGAGGTGTCAACTCAGGTGCCATCCTCGTCACATGACTGTGGCTCAAATTTATGAGGTTTCGTCACTATAGCCAACATGTTGCTTCTCAATGAGATGTTAAAAAACAATCAATCAATTATGTGTTATTATCAGTTGAACCTAATTACCTTGGAAGGTTCCAATGAATATTAACACGTGACGCAAAATATAAAAATTAGTCTTATTCAAGAAATCTCATTCAAACTGCATTAATTTTTACGCCACTTGTATCTTTATAACTATTTGAACTATTGTGTTCCTTTATGTGTTCGAGTATTCTTGAATCTGTCAAATTTGAGCAAAATTGAACTCGACTTAAATCTTAACCACACAGATTAGTAACAGCGCGTTAACTAGATGAAGAAGACCTGATCTTCTAAAGCTATTTATAAAGCCAGACCAACGTGATCGTGCGGCATGACGTCAATCTGTGACGTCACCACCACTAGCTATGATATGTTTTAGGTTGGTTGGTCGATAATTCGCGTGATGCGTTAAAAGAACCGTCGTGAAGAAAAAAATGCATTGCGTGCTCTAACTCTAATGCTTTTTTTCTTCGTCCTTATATTGTAGTTTAAGTTGTTTGTGAAGATGAAAGTGTTTTCACGCAGACACTCTCTTTTCATAATTTTTTTACCTTCAATGAAATATTCGCACGACCGAAACAATAATAATATGTTATGATGATTATAAAATTTTGTTTGAAATTATTCATAATATTGTATATTTAATAAATAGCTTGCAATTACGCATATCATAAGTTATAATAACAGGCTGAACTAAATTACTTCCACAATTAATTTTGCATTTTCCACCTGCAAGGAATAACCAGTAATTTGAAAAGATAAAACAGATTCAGTAAATAATGTTAATGGAAACTAATATTGAAATTATCCAAGCATCAAATTTTTATTTTATTGGTATTTTAGATATGCATTCACTCAGAAATTATGCGAAAAAGAAAATTTGGCTGAAAAATGATTCCAGCTAAATATAATATGTTTTATTGTACTGATTTTGTGATGATTGACATCTTTGAATCTTTCGATAATCATGAAGAAGACTTTTCTATCAATAGAATTACATCAACTTTCTCTTCCTTTCTCTTTTACAATATTTTAAAAGTTAATTTTTGTGAAGTAACAAAAGACGTTTTGTTTTCGGAAAATATAAAATGAAAAATTTATTATTTTATCACTAGTTGTCTAATGTAATTATATTAAAATGCAGAATTATGCGTAGTACTATTTATCAGATGATAAATCAAAACTCCTCAACAAAAAAGAAGAAAGAATATAATTTAAAAGTAATGTGAAGTTATTCTAAAACTTAATTCAAAACCAGTCTCATTTTTATCAATCAAAAGTAATATAATCATTTTTTTTTTTTTTTTTTTTTTTTTTTTTTTTTGTTCAGAACTTGCAATTCTCAGAATTTTGGTTTAACGTTTACAACAGCTGAAATTTACAATGTAATAAATACTTATTTAAGTCTTTTGAAAGAAGTATCATTTCTTGAATGCAAAAGTAGCTCCAAAAATTCAGTTATTGACTTCATGTAGCAGTTTAGTTATAAAATGAAATCCAAATCCGATTTGTAATCCTTGAAGAATTTTGTTTCCAACAAGAAATATTCATGCAATTTCCAATACTAGAAAACTTTTTTTTCTGTCACCACTATTACTAGGCAGTGAAACCCATTTTAAGTAATAGATGGAAAGAAAGAATTCAATTACATTTCACATCTTGTAGAAATCATATATAAACACGGTGATGTTCTTTATTAAGAAAGTTGTTCTTAATCTGAAGAAGTTATCATTCGCAAATTTAAAAAAAAACAATTTTGAAGAAATAAAATGTATTGCATGAAATTTTAATAAAGCCTCTTGACAACGAAGGATAAAAGTAATTGTTATTTATGTATAACATTTTGCAATTCTTTCATAACATCATCCATTTCCTGTATACATATCGCATGTTTTACTTTTTTATACAATTCTATCCACTGGAGAGAATGAACAAAAACTCTGTTATAATTAATAGTTAACTATTTATGTCCTTTGTATAAGGGTTTCTTAAAAGAAAGAAAGAAAAGAAAAGGTTTTCCTCAAATGAAATTCTTGAAAAACGTAATAATTTGGAAGAGTATTGGAAATTTGTTTAAAAACTATTAAAATTTAATAAAATAGACATTTCTCACACAAATATTACTTGTTTTCAATATTTATATTAATGTATACTACTGCTGTTGAACTGCACTTATTAGTAAAAACATTTAATGTACATAAACAAAATATATGATTAATTCTCTATTAATTAAGAGAAAGGGTCAATGTAATATATTTTAATAGAACTAAATTGTGTATCAAAGAAATAAATGAATAGTGAAGTCAAGATCAGTGATATGCACTGCACACAAATTTATTTTTAATATGTCTTTCTGAAAGAGTTAAAATACTTTTGCAATTTTCTTTTAAAAAAGTGAAATGAATCATTATTTAATTCAATAGTACCTGTATTTTTAAATACAGATACTATTGAATTTAAAAAAATTCGCTAAAAGAATACATGTAGATTATATAATTATAATAATAATAATAATAATATCATTAAAATGTAGTTAAATTATTCAAAAAGTAATGTCTCTTGAGTAACTTAAAATTATATGTAGTACATTTAATTGTTTCTTTTTTTCAATATAATTTAATACTGGAAATGATTTCTGGATTACTACTTTGAATTTTCTTTGCTTGTACTCAAACACTTACGATATTAGTCTAATGTTTAAAGAACTTAATATACTGAAGTATATAATCGTATATAATTGGAAAACTTAAGATATATGTGAGAATGTAACGAGAACAATAGATAAATTTACTAATAATAAAGGACTTTGTGAATATTGTATTTCAATACAATTGTTACATTTGTAAGACATTTGAACATAGAGATAATTACAATGCATAACATGAAAATTTCATTGATAATCCTTATAAGATAAAAAATTATTGAAACGGTAAGGAAAAATAAAAAGTGAAAACAGAAGGTTGTGAAAATGATACTAATCTGGGAAATATAATCAAATAAAACAAGTAGCGTAATATAATTAATTCATTTGATTCTCTTAATTGTCACGACCCATGATACATGAAACAAATGCGTAAAAAGCAATTAATAGGTCTTATGTTTCACGAATCAGTGTTGTTGATCAGACATGAATTTTTTTTTGGGGGGGGGAATATGATTGTGAGAAAAGCATAAATCACATCCTCACAAAATTTGACACTACTGGTGCATAAATTGGAAAGGAAATATAACTAATATAACCATCAAAAGGCTGTCGACATCATAAAAATAAAACAATTCCTCATATTTAATTTTCTTTTTAAAAAGTTTAAAATAATTTTGCAATACTTTTAAAACAATAAACGGAGTATTTGTCTCACCACTATTTATTGCTTAAGACTTCAATGTGGCCGTGGTAGCCTAGTGGTCATGATTGCGGACTCGTTTTCATCGCGGGTTGGAACCCTGACGTCACTAAAGATCCGCATTGTAGCCAAGGCTGATGCAAGTTAAATTTGAGATCTAAAGCCCTCCTGTTTGTGTGGTGTGGAAGTTAAGAAAGGGAGATGCCAGCTCAGGTGTTGTCCTCATTACTTGTCAGAGGTTCAAAATTACAAGGTCTATCATCAATAGCCCTCGTGATGCTGCTCAATTCGACATTAATAAACAATCACTCATGTAGCTTAATATTTCAATAAAAAAAACTTAATTATTTTAAAATTTTTAGTAAAAGGCATGGTTCTAAATAAGTGAAGTTAAATTTTAAATCTCATAATATGTATTGCTTACTATATATAATTAATTATGGCTGTGGCTCCGTTGCATGCATTATATCTCCTTTTCCGTGAGTATAATATCCTCTTTATAACTGCCAAACTTATTTTAATTGTATGTTTTCTTTTTAATTCTACTCATTTTATATATTCATTTCATTAATTTTACTATGCTACAGCAGGAAATATATATATTCCCACCCATGATATTCATTTTCTCCAATGTGCTTATTTTTAATCATTCATATGGATACATTTTAGTCCCTCTAGTAATTTTAAAATTGTGAATAACTGTCCTATTTTAATAAACTGAATTTTATGTACCTTGTAATTAGAACAACGAGTACATGAGATCTCAGAGTTTTAAAAACCAACTAACCAAAATAAACTAACTTGAGATTTCAAAATTATTTTAGGTTTCAAATTATTTTAGGTTTCAAATTTTTTTATTTAAAACCTCTCTTTAATGACGTCCAACAATAAAAAAACTATTTCTTTTCTTTTATATTATTTGCTTTCATTTTTTAAAAAAATAATTATTTTAAACTTTGAATTTATTTCACATTTAAATATTAAGAATAGATTTTGTATCTTATTTCTTGAAAATAAATAATTAAGGAAATACAAAATATAAGAACTTAAAACACCTCGCAAAAATCTCCTTCCAATCTTCATTCAGATATCTCATTTCATTCCACTCAATACCAAACTTCACTGAGTGATAAATGCGCATAAATCTCGCCTCCTCTTCTTCCAAACAATGGTTTCAAGTCAATTACAGGAAACACCTCATTCATTTATTGTAGATGACGCATACCACTCTTAGATTGTTATTTTTTTTATGTGTAAGTATTCTTAATGAAGAGTCTCCTTGCATATTTATATGCTCGTATATCTTCCTATTAAGAGAAAGTCTTAAGGTTCTTATAAGACTTTTACACTCACCGCAAGTGATAAAAAGACGTCACAGAATACATCATATTCAGTAACATTGAATTATAAATTTAACTAACTATTTGAAGGTTATTTAATATAAAATTCAATTTATTTTAATACATTTATAAAATTACCTTAGACTAAATTATAAGCATTTTTTACCAGTTTAAGCCACGTTGATGATTGAAAATATTATTATTCGAGGATTATTAATATTGTAGGACACTTTTAAAAATTGTTAAAAATTAAACTACAGTAAAAGCTCTGGGTATAAATAATTAGAGCAATTTTCGATCGTAAATCTCACATTTGACGCAATTAATCTTAATTACTTCATATTCTTAAATATGATTCACAAGCATAAGAATAAATACTTATATTTTTATGTGAACAGTATACAAACTGTTTTTAACAATTAATAATTTAACATTATATAAGTATAATGCTTCGATGTCTTTTTTCTTATGTTTATGTATAAAATGGTTTCACCAAATTTGCAATTAAACTTTCTCTTATAATACCACTCTGAATGAAATTAAACAGTTGAAGAAACAAAATTGAGTACATATGTGTCAGAAAAAGAGTGACAGACAGACATATAAATTTAAGACAATATGCATTATTCTATTTAAAATTTCATTTATATAAAATATTTCATCTATATATATATATATATATATATTCCACGAAAAAATTAAATCCATCCAATATATTAATACATAGTACATTTTCAATTGTACATTGATCTAAGGGCTTAAATTCCAAATTATTGTGAAAAAATAAGTTTAACCAAAATTATTACCCTCCTAATTATGAAACAAATTAATTATAATGATAATTTAATAAAATGAAATATTGAAATATAACATACATACTACTATCGGTTTAACACAAATGCATTTAAATATATCTGCTTCAGTTGTATCATATTATCACAAAAAATATCCATGATTTATCTTAAGATATATTAATAAACTGTATAAATTATTTAATTAGTTGATGAAATTTTTTTAACACCATTTAAAATTCAATATATCATTTTTTATAATAGTCAATAGAATCCTCGAATAGCGTAAGAAATTGCATGAACACTTTAGAGATAAAATTCAATTAAAAATAACAAGGTTTGTAAATCTAAAGATATACTGAAAACATGAGCTGCCTTCTTTTTTTCATATATCATAGTAAATCTATTAGATTGAGAATAATAAAAAGAATCAAAATAAATAGATTCTTAGAAGTAAAAAGAAAATTTAATCTTGAAAAAATGTTTATTTGAACTTAACTGAAAATTTTTAAGCGTTTAGGATTTTATAACTGCAGAAACTCTAGTCATAATTTAGAATAATATCCTTGTCTTATATTATATTTACTTTGTCACATACTTGCATCATATTACATTATATTTTAAATTTACTACTCATATAAAGCAGTATTTACAAAATTAAACAAAAGATAGGTTTTATTTATTTTCGTTAGAAGTAATATCATGATTTCCCAAATTCCTTTTAATACCAAAACTAGTCACATTACTTATTGTAGTTTTAAAATTCCTTTTATGACTTTAAATTTAAATTTAACCAATATCAGAACTTCTTCGTAGTGTCTAAACTTTTAAAGTAAGACCAATTAAAAAAATTTTAATTTTAATATTTTAAAAGAGCTTTTAATTGAAATATTAACATTCAATTTTCAACATGCTGCGTGGCATCTTATAATACTGAGTAAGGCCGGGAAAATATTATTTGTATGCATATATATATATATATATATATATATATATATATATATATATATATATATATATATATATATATATATATACTGATGACAATTGAAAAAGTTACACAAAAATAGCTGATAAATTTATGGCTAATGCATTAAAAATAAATCATCCGGTAAATTAATTATTTCTCTCTTTGTGAAATGCGCTTTAACTTTGATTGCTTCCGCATTTGTAAAGGCGTTTTCTCTTTTATTATCTCCCAAGTTATACTTAGATAATACATTTTTTTTATTTCATGAGAATGCTGTATAATAATTAGATGTCCTTTTTGCATAATAATTAGATAAAGATAAGTAAATGCTTTAAATCGAAGTTTATAATAACACATGGCATTCTTTTTATAATACCGATTTGTTTGAAAATCGCATGATAAATTTCAAAATTTGCTTAAAAATATCAATTTAAAAATTTGTCCTTAATTCAAAATATTTTCAAAAGATTCCTAAAATAACATTAAGACTTAGAAATCTGTTGTTATATTTTATTTCTATATTTAGAAATTTCAAATTGATCGTTTTTGAATTAAATTTTCAGTCTATAAATTTTTTATTCATATTTTAAATAACAATAAGTTCTATTAATTCTGGAATTGAAACATTTATATTTTTAGTTAATTAATTGAACTGTATACTCACTTTTTTCTCCTTTGAACTGACTTTATTAGCATTTCTATTAATTTTAATATTTTCGAAAACTGATAAGGAATTTCGAATTTTAATAAACAAATTAAATTTTGAGAATTATTTATATTGTAGACATCAAAATTTAAAATATGTTTAATAATTTGAATTACAGATAGACTTATCTAAATTTATTTGTTGTAAGCTACGTATTTTATGTATGAAACACCGATTTGACTCAAAATTCAAAATAAAAAGTTTAATTCATAAACTTAAATATTCTTGAGCATATTAACGCACAGCTTACCACTGTAAACATATCCTTATAATTATAAAGCAAATTTTCAGGGTTTCATAAGGCTAGAATGTAATATTAAGTTTTAAAATTCACCTAGTTGAAAGAAATTGCATTTACTTTACTATAAATAAATTATTTTCCCTTATGGATTTCTAATTTTCACTTCATGGAATAATCAATACGTTTATGATTAATGCTATTATTTTTCTAAATGTATTAAATCCATATGTCTTCATTATAATATTTATTTTGTTGTGAAATTCGCTCGTTTTTAATACAGCAATTTATATGTGGCTTTATTCTGTTCTATCGATTTCACTTCTTACGGAACGTCTACATTCGTTTTTCTGAAGTTTACACAAATAGGTAAGAGCTAAAAAGAACTGAATTTTTTCGTTTTCTTTATGAGCTTTCTAGCTAAGCAAGAATGGCGTAGGACAAACAGACCGACAAAGGAAACGACAGATTCATAGAGTTGAGACTTTGGTACTAAAGTGTTACAGTTCTCATGTATAGTATGATATATCAAGTTTAGATATATCTTCAAAATAAATAATAGTTTCACCTTGAATCTTATATTTCTTCCTGTTGCAAGTAATGTATTCTATACTTCTCAACTTCAAAGCTTTATTTTGTTACTTCTCTGAATTCAAGAGCTATAATTGCATTTGATTAATAAAAAACCCGATTGAATTCTTAATCTGATTTCTTGACACTCTCAGGTCAGAAATGGATATTTTTATAGCAAAAAGCCAAATTGAATCCACAAGAACTCTTAATTGTTAAAATATCTAGTTCACGTATAATGTTAAAGAAAAAGATACTTAAACTAGCAATATTTTTTCAAATTTGCCTAATGTTTTCAACGCCTTGAAATTAATATTAATCAATGCAGGTTCAATATAATTGTTTCTGATCATGGATTCTGAATATATATATAATAAATTAGCAATCTTGAATAGTTGAATTTGTAGCTTTAAGCGGGAGTTACTGGAAATGAAAAATAAAACATATTGTTCTCACAAAAAATTGATTGATTCAAACAAAAATAAATGGTATTTTAAAACTCGTTATATGTACGCTTATGAAAATAAAATAAGATATTAATATTGGATTAATCAAAGATTTGTTCCGATCTGGATTTTTTTTCCTGAATCAACCAGAAATATCCCTAATTAAATATTTGTACTATATTTTGCCTCATACAGTTTTATTAATTATACAATATAATAGGTATATAATCAGGGTTAGATAATACAATTCATTTTTATCATGCTTAAATACCTAATATTCTATAATTTTCTGTTTTATGTTTTCCTGTATTATACGTATATTTCTTGTATTATATGTGTACCATATTTACTGTATTATAAGTGTATAATATTTCATGTATTATATGTGTACCATATTTACTGTATTATAAGTGTATAATATTTCATGTATCATATTTGTATTACATTTATTGTATTCTATGTATATTATATTTCTCATATAATTTATATATAATTTTTAATTTCTGCATTATATGTATATTACATTCTCAGAATTATATACATATAATTTCTCTGTGTTATGTGTATATAACATTTCCTGTATTCTACGTATATATTTCTTGTATGTATATATATATATATAATTTCTTTATTACATGTATAATATATATCCTGTAATATTGTATATCATAACTTATGTGTACATCACATTTCCTGTATTATATATAAATTATATTTCCCTTATTAAACAATTTATTAAATTTCATTTATTATATAGTTAACAGAAGGAGTAGAAATTTAATAATCGTGTGACTAGAACCGAATAAAACGGGCTAGTAGTGACAAAAATTAGTTAAATGCACCATCCACATACGATAACAACTATCTGAAGGCATGCAGATGCCCTTGTAAGCATTATTTGATTATTACAGAGCTCATTTTGATTAATATTCTAATAAGTGACAGTTCGTTAAGCAAATTTATTGCATTAACGATGGTGAAAGTACTTAAAAGAAATAAAAGACATGAAATTTGCATCACATGGAGTAATTGAGTTATTTTCAAAAGAGAATTAAGCGCTTTAACTTTCGTAGCGCCAATTCCTGTTATTGTCAAATGTAGAAAATAAGCTTGAAATTACGAAAGATAATCATTTAACTATTTAAATATCTAATATTCATTTTAAATTTAATAAAACAAGCATTTTGTTGCTATGATAAGAACTGAAATTCCAATAATATCTAAAAACAATTTTTTATAATAATAACTAACGATATTAATATAAAATTATATGAAATATACTTCATCACGAAGATGAAACTATCGATTTCAGTTTATTATTGTAATTACATTACTGCATTAAAAATATGTAACTAGTCTAATGCAAAAAAATTGAATCAAGTGGAAATTAGTATAATTTTGTAACATTTCATATTATAATTTTTTTTATTTCAGAAAAGAGAATTAACGTACAATGTTATGGATGCATTTAAAAAATAATTTTACATATTTTAACTCTAATGATGATTTCATAGTTTAAAAACATTTAGTGCAACAGAGTTGTTTTATTTGTAGAAGTTTCGCGACATTTATTAATAAAATTTTCTCTGAACACATGGGTTTTTTTGTATTTAATTCTACAAATAAATGCCATCTTAACACTTTCAGCATTAAGTAATTAATAATTCCTAGTACCAAAAAAATGCTTCTAATATTATTCTAAAATACACTCCTTGTTGTAAAATAAATATTTTCAATAATGAATTGAGATTTCACAGATTTGTGATGTATTTTAACCGTTTTTTTACTAATATTTTAAGTAATTGAATGAGGCAAATTTTTTATTTCAACACTTATTTTTCAAACTATTTTACTTCATCAATACATTTAAACCAAAGAATAAATTGATTACTCAAAAGAGCTTCTTCAAACTGTTCGTAATTAGTTTCAGATACTTCATGGCGAATAATTGCTAGCTAAATTTTTTAACTTTTTAAAATATTTAACCATACATTTTAACAAATAAAACGATGCAAATATTTAGTACTTATGAAAAAAAAATTGGAATGTAATTGATTTTTCATTTAAACTGAAATTCATTAAGCAATTTAAAATATTTCAAGTTGATGCAATATCCTTTGATCAACATTTGCTTAACGAGAGGAAAAGAGGACAACGAATGACACTAAATGACTTCATCACAAAATAAAATCTGCTTTTTCTAATGAAGAGCCAGAACCTTCATTAGAAAAATTAATTTTGTATTTCAGCGTGCATCATTATATTTTACGTAACATATATTACTCAAATTAATATAAGAACAATTTTTTTTTAATTAAAGTAAAATTTAGGTATTTTTGGTCGCATGTTCCCCTTTCCTTATTTATTACGTGTAGAAATTACCACGTTTAACGCAATTTCACTTAGCATTTTGTAGTCTGGAAACGCATTCTTACCGCTAAACGAGATATTTTACTGTATATACATTTAATTATTAAACATCCTTCAACTCCATTTTATAATTTATTCTATCATAAATGCACATATATATTATTATAATTGTGCATAGTATTTTTGACAGAAACATAAAAATATATTTCTAAATAATTTCTTTCTCTTATTTATGATATTTTGTTCACAGTACCTGAAAGAATTTATTCAGAGTAATTAATATTTCATGGGTCTTTTAGACCGCACTGGTTTATGCAAAATATTTATTATTGCGTTAATTCCTTATGGCTAGTTAATTGTTAGAATAAAAAAAAATTATAAACTATCTTTCTCTAAATGCACATATATATTTTTATAATTATGCATATTATTTTAGCTAGATAATTAACATTTATCTCAAAAGACTCTACTTGATTTATATGTGATATTTTACACTGGGTACCTAAATACCCAGAAAGAATTATTAAAGCTTCGTGAGTTTATTTCTACGCTGGTTTATGCAAAATAATTATTAATGCATTAACTATTTATGAATAGATATTTTAATCAAAAGGAAAGAAATACTATAATAGCAATTTCGAAAATTAAAACATTGATTTAAACTGTTTTCCTGCATCTGTTTTTGTTAGTTAAAGATAATTTAAGCTTTAAGCCTTTTAGGTTTTTATTCTTATATATGATTTAAACTAAAGGAATAATACAATAAGAATTTCTTTCTGACAAATATATAGAATTCTTTGTACAGAGCACATATCTAATCGTTGTATTCCCATTATAAATCGTTTCAGACAAACCGGTTCATTCAGAAGCTAGAAATTTATAATTATAACTAAAAAATTGCCACTGTGTGTGTGTGTGTGTGTGTGTGTGTGTTTTGCATCTATATCGTTCTTAAAATTTAGTTTAAAGTGTATTTATCAATCTCCATACAATTTCGGGTTTTTTTTAATTATTTTATTCAAATAACTCGTTTGAACCAGGGAAGTATGGCATGTTACAATGGAATTCTTTTAAAAAATTCAAAACATATTTTAAAAATTGTTTAATTACAAGTCACTAAATTGTTCTGAATCTTTTCACCCTCACTAGTTCGTGAGTTAGCAGAAAAGGACATTAATAATTAGTACCTCCGAAAAATATAATACTTGATTTATTACTATTTCGCATGTATCCGCTTTGAACAATCAGCGCTATTTTGAAGTTATATATTATTCATTTATTATACAACTTTACATATGTGTATTATTTTACTTTAAATATATACTTTGATTAAAGTATTAGTGTTACTAAAGAATCCTATTGACGTAAGCATAGAATTCATTTTTTGCAGACCAAATAGTTAGTCGTTACTGTTGATGAGTCTTTCCTGATCAAACGATTCGTGCTTAGCTAGGAAAAAAAAGATAGTTAGTTATAATAAAAACTGCAATACTTGATTTATTACTATAACACATGCCACCAATTTGTACAATCTGAACTATTTTGAAATATGTGTATGTGTATGATATATTACATATTAATAATCCCTTATCATAAAAAACTATAATGTTTTATTTTTAACTCTTTTGCAAGCGTCCACATCCAATACTTTATTGAAGTGATACTTGTATATTCAATCCTTAAACAATTTGAATCTTTACTTCGAGCATTATTTTACACTAATTAAGAATTTAAATTAAAGAAATACGGTGACAAAGGAATCTTTTCAACTTATACATAGAATTCTTTTTGTAGAGGGCATAATTACTAACATTGCCTGAGTCTTTTCTGCTACACTGGCTCGTACATTAAAAGGAAAAAGACACTAATAATTGGTTGCTGTCTTGCATGGAGAACCTTTTCGTAAAAACAAGCCTCAGGATCAGGTCAACGCCCCAGTCGGTCTCAAATGTAACTTCAATCAATATCTGGTCTGGGCTTCAGTTCAGAGGATCATCGTTTCGGTCAACTTCGGTCGGAAATGAAATTTATCAAGCTCGAAAATCTCGGAATGACGTTTCAAGTTGCAATACTCAGCATTCAAAATTAGATTTCCTGGAGATCTTGAGAAGGTACGGCTGAAAATATTTTTCTTCTCTTAAAGGAAGAATCCGCGGAATTTTTGGACAAAAAAATAGGAAATCAATAAAAACTTCTAGAACAAAGTCGTGATCATTTTTCGTTGTATTGTATCTCTAGGGTTGAACTGATAAATTCATATTTTTGTCAAATACTTACTATTAATTTGCATACAGAATTGGTATTGAAAAAATTCAACAAATTAATTTTTATACCGTAGCTGCAAACTTTGATATATGATATACATACCTAAATATGTTAACTATTGTCATTCACAAGAGCAAAAGTGATAAATATTGAATTAAATAGAAGCTAACTAAAAGTGACTATCATTCTTAAACTTTAATGTGTGTGTGTGTGTGTGTGTATGTCTGTGTGTAGGTTTTTTTTTTTTTTTTTTTTTTCATAATTTGAAATATATCATTAAAAATCCAAATAATTTATAAATTACACATCAGTTAAAAATCAATGATATTTTTAAGTAATTAAAACAAAAATAGTATTTTGAAAATCTATTAGCTATTGATTATAATTAGAATGAAAGGGGAATGGAAATCACTCACAGAAAAATAACAAATAGTATTATTAATTACGTGTCATGAATTGTTGTTGTTTTTTTATTTTCATATATTCAGTTCAAAAACACTCAATTACTGTGAAATTTATAAAATATATTAACGCATATTCTTAGTAAAAATGCAGTAAATTGAAAATTTATAATAATACTTCAAAATTTTTGCTTAAAATAAAATAAATACTTTTAAAGATGAGCAGTAAATATTATCTTAATAATTTTCACACAAATAAAAAAATGAAACGAACTAATACTTAATTGAAGAGCTCCAATAACATATTTAAATATAACTTCCCAAATTTTACTAATTTATTTAAGTCCGCAATAATATATCAGTGCTCAAATCTTAATTAACTAATAGTAAATCTTTTTCTTAGAGGATTTGTTTGTCCTTTAACATATAAAGTGGTCTTTGTATTAAAATGCAAACGTACACATATCAACAGGTGTGCGTGTGTGTGTTCTAATTACATAATGCAAATAAATATAACATTTTTTAATACTTCTTATCAAAATTCTTTGCTATTATTTTAAAAAATTAAATTACGCGTTAATTTAAAACAATTTCATGTAACTACCTGTTTCATCAAATTAGTACTTTTATCATAAAATTATTTTCAAATGTTCTGTTAATCTAAAACCTTTTTTAAATGTTTGAATATAGTTAATAAATTATAACTCACAGCAAGAATTGATAACCTCATAACTAAGACACGTATATTTAAATTATAAACTAGAGTACATTTAATTTCTAACTATGATTATTAGAGTTGGAGGAGCTGTTTTTAAATTAAACTGAATCTCGAAAAGTGTAATAAAATAAATCCCTTTGTTTAATATGGATTATTTCTCTAAAAAGAGATAATTTGAATTTTATATGCATGTAAATATCATTACCTGAAACAATTCAAAACAAGGAGTAATACTTTATGTAAATATTTGTACAATATGTGTTTCCATTTAATACGTTTTATATAAGCTTCTTTTCAAAAAGAAATTAATTTCTCATAAAACAAAATTAAAAGTCTTTCTTTAAAGGATTAATTGCCTGATTATCATGAAATATTAATTTTAATAAGATAAAAATGGTAAAAAAAATCTTAAAAGTCTGATTTCTTTTATTTCTGATAATACTAATAATACCGTATATTATTTTTTTCTAATATTATTATAATTTCTTCAATATTCTAGAACTTAATAACAAATAAAACTTTGCTTAGAAACCCTTTGAAAAATTAAGAGTAATATGTTTCAATTTCTAATTGTTAACATTTAATTAATGTAACAAATAATATTAGAAATTAATAAATTGAAAATTAAATATATACTACAAGAAAATATATTTGAACAAAGCTTAAAACAAACACTAACATTTCAGATAGTGTTCATGCATTAATCTTTTGATAAAATATCAACAGTGTAGGATCCATGCAATTTTAAATAAATCTTATTAAATTAGTTCTGATAATTAGGAGTAAATACCTCTCAGTTATAATAGTATCTTCCCAAAGATGCACAAAATTTATTTATTCGTACAAGTTATTACAAAAGCAATGAGCTATTAATACTTAGTTGACGCACCCAAAAAATTTAACAAGAACTTTTTAAATAAGTATTTAAATTTCAAAATTTACACTAATAAATCTTTAATTAGTTAAATGACAAAAGTTATAAAGATTAAACATCATTTTAAACAAGCATCAGCATTAATCATTTTTTTTTTTTTGTTTACGTTTATGCAATTAATGATACAGTGAATTCTTAAATGTATTAATTTTTGATCTATGACAATATTTTACTTTTTTCCCTAATAATTTATCGGAATCAAATATAAATAACTTTTTATGAATTGTAATGCTCCTGAAGGCTAAAAATATTTTTATTATAAAAATACGCACACAGATGAACATGTAATGCATTATGGCAATCATTTCGAATTAAAAAAAATTTTAATAATAAGTCACAGCAATGCATTTTAAATAAAATCGTTTTTTTTTTATTTGTTATTTTAGAAACTGATAATAGTGAAATGTATTTCAAAATATTATGTAAGAAATGATAATCTTGTTACCAATAAATATGTTATCGTAACGATATTCTGTAAAAAATATAAATTCTATGTTACTACATTCTATCTCTCGTAAAATAAAGTCCTCTTTTATATGTGGAGTTGTATTCTGGTTCTCAACTGGCGAAAGGCCAACACTTCAGATCCTTAAGCCAAAACTTCATTCTTAATAAAGGGAGGCATAGATTTTGGAATGGAAACCAAGATTTTTTTTTGTAATTTTGAAAAAGATCGTTCATTTTCTATTGAAAAAATGTAAAACCTAAGCAAATATACTGATTTTAACTATAAAATAATTGTTCAGTAAAATAATGGAATTTAATAATTCATAAATCATAAAAATTCATATATAAGAACGTTTTTCTTCTAAATTAAATTAAATCTTCTTTCCCTCTACGATAAAGAACAAACAACAAAAATAGGAATGAATTTTATTTCAACGGAAGAAGAGTACGACATACACATTCCATTAACGTTCCATTCCATTAGATAAGAAAAAAAAATTCATAAGACAAAGGATTTCAGAATAACTGTTTTCTGTCGTACATCTTCAGGAATTAATAAACTTGTAATCCCACTCCCATCGAAATTGTTCTGACAAGATTCCCTTTTTTCCCCGAGTACAAGACCGGATTTATTTTTTTCCTTTTCGTAAAACAGAAATCGCCATCTTGTTTAAATGCAAATCAAACTTTTATTTTTTCCCCTCTCTAACAACTCCAACTAAAGACATTATTCCCCTAACAGCATTAGCGAAGATTGCTTTCATTGCGTTCGTCCTTGTAAAAGCCTTGTGGAATCTCATTAGATTAGAAGCCAGGGCTTTGGTAGGGATGACTAAAAGCATTTACCACAAGCGAAAAACTTGGTTAATTGGCACTCCTATCCTATACAACAATGTTGTCAACTTCAGAATTATTTAGGACTGATGGATATGGAAATTATTATAAGACGTAATTGATAGATTAATTTATATTCAAAACATAAAATGGGAAAAAATTAATTATGTGTTATTATGATATTCTAAGTTCAATAAAGATATAAGGGAACCAAGTATTCAATTTATAATTCAATTTAAAATATTTAATGAAATACATTTGTCCGAATGATTATGGGTTAACACCTAAAGAACAGAATCAATTTATCAACAAAAAGGTTGGAAGTATGACTATGATTAAGTAATATAATGAAAGATTTTATGTAAAGTATATAAAATAAATGAATGATAAATTCTGAAAGACAAAATATATAGACTTGCATTCCTATTTATTAATATAAATAAACTAATGCTTTATTCGTTATATTTCATAAAACTAATTAATAAAATTCTATTTAAGAGAGAAGATGTATGTTTAAAAAATTTGTTTTAAGTTTTCAAAAAATCTGATGCATCGAATGCATGAGAAATAATTTTGCACTTTCAAAGTTCACAAAATATAAAGAAAATTTTTTGATTTTTTTTTTTTTTTTTTTTTTTTTTTTTTTTTT